>VYZP01070525.1:309-12206 GCA_013400635.1 Hypocryptadius cinnamomeus
AAAGGTGTGGCAAAGCCCAGACAAGATGACTGCAAGGCAAACTTTTGCTTCCTCTGAGACTGGGGGGAACTATTCCAGTCTTTGAGGGTAAGAGATGTGTAAGAAGCAGCCTGTGTGAAGGAAATGTATGGATGGAAACTCAGACAGAACCCAGCAGTGTTGTGGAAAAAAGCTTCTATATCACATTCCTCCCAGAGAGGAGGGCAAAGTCCTCAACAGGAGCTCCCAGAAAAGACCTGTGTTCACTTTTCCCAAAGCTTGTCTCAAGTAATTAGACTTGGAGGGAAAGGTATTGATACTGGAGTAGGACTGGCTTACTAATGCTCATAAATTACCCAAACCATACAAAATTGGCTAATACTGGTGAATTTCGTCTTAATTTTCATCTCTTATTGCTGAACAGGTTCTGTCACTGCTGTCAGTGTTTAGTTATCTGTCAGATTTCCAGTTACATGGCAGTGGCTTGAACATATCTCAATTTTTTTCCCACAACACATTTATTTGCTGGATTCATATAAGCAGTAATGATAATATCCTTGACAAATTTATTTTTATAAAGTTGGCTTTGGACATTAATAATTTTCAACACTAATTTGTGAACTAAAAAAAAATTAGGTTTAACCAAATTTGGTTTGGTTAATGATGACTCCTCAAACACCCGTTTTCCTTTTACTCTCAGCCCTGTCTTCAGTCCTTGTTGTGGAGAAATCCTCTTCATTCAAGGTCACAAGGTTAGTTTTCAAAATCCCTTGACATTCTTGTTCCTTTTATAGTTATATTGTGTTATGGACAAATCACCAAATAATCAAAGACAGATAGTGAAAGTCTCAAATGATCATAAGATTTTGGGATTTTAATTAATTTTCACAGGTACATGAGGATTATTATTTTCTTTCCTCACTTTGTTTTCAAATATCTGAGTTAGGAAGCAATATTCTTTTAATATTTGACCTATATATCTGTTTATACATTTAAAGATCTAGGTATTGATCTCTCCAAACATCAACTATCAAATGCAATACTTTCTATAAGGATAAAAATACACCATGTAGAAATCCAGAAATATAATTTAAAAAAATATGTCAAAGATTATCAGGATAATAAAGGACGTATAAGAGACATGTGTGCTCTCTCTCTCAGAGTTTCACCCCTCTCATAAATTGTCTGCATAATTTTTATGAAATTTATACTAAGATCTTCCCTGCTTTTATGAAGGCATCAGTGATTTGTCTGTAGAAGATAAATAGCTGTTTTCTATGAAAGTGTATAAATAACAATCTGTAACTGCTGATATCTACATCAAAAGCTGCCAAGATATTAAATTTCTAGCAGCGCTCCACATTGTTTATTAAACTGATAATTGCATAACAAACATAAAGCCAAAAAGTATGTAAAATAAAGAACAGCCCCAGCTCTTTGCAAACTATAAAAGCAAAAACAAAAGCTCTATGAATAGCACTCTTCCTATAAATACAAAATCTCTCAGTTTGTGGGGTTTTCCCCAGTTGTGTGGGTAGAATCAAGGATCCTTTGGGGTCACATGACCCAGTGATTTGATTAGTGATGATGCCTCTCTCCAAATCAAGGTGCAAACAAGATCGTATACTGAAGTCAATGACATGGATTTTATTTAACAATAAATGTGAGGTAGAGATAAAGAAATAGAAAAGGGGGTGGGAGGCGAGAAAGAGAGAGAGAGCTTGAGATATCAAGCAGAAGAGAGTCACCACCCATATATCCAGCAGAATTCCTTTGGCTCTTCTCCAATCTGGGTTTCTCAGTGGTGGGGGTCCCAATGTGGTTCAAAATTTTCAGTATTTATGCAAGTTAGCAAAAAACAGAATTAATGCTCATTGGCTACACTATTATCTTATTTTGTTGGTTAAATTATGCCCCTGCTTCTAATGCTAATAAGTCCCATGCTCAGTCCTTCTCTTGAGTCAGCGAGTGAGTGGGTCACTATCTCCCTGTGCTGGAATTACCTCTTACCCAGTCTGAGCTGATTTCAGTACAGCTGCTGAGTTTTCTTTCCTTGTGACCCATAAATTCTGCATTCTTTATGTCCATCATCAGTGATAGAGTCTTCTCCCCCAGCTTGTTAACCTCCCCCTAGGTATGAGATAACACTCAGACAATAATGTATCACCTTTTTCCTATCTCAAGTTCCCAGTTGGGTCCTTTCAGAGATTTATTTTGATCTTACACAAAAAGGGCTTATTCAGGGTGAGGGAGTTATCTGGGAAAGAATTTTATTGGAAGAGGGAGAGCAACTGTGTGGTACTTTCGCCTGAAAGCTTCATCATTTTCCCACTTGCAGCTACATGGAAGGAAAGGTGCACAAGAAATAAATGTGCCGTCTTACTTTGCTTTTCGAAAGAAGTTCCTTAAGAAAATACCCATCCCTGGGGGACAGCGTTCAATTGTAAATGTCTTTCTTTCCTCTTGTAGGTGTCATCCCAACACAGGCATATTTCTGATGCCTACTGTCTTACATAAATGAGAAGTATTATTATGAGTAAGAATAAACAATGTGTTACTGTCAAAATGTTTTTCAAATGTCTTTTCAAAGCAAGATTTAAATAGAAGTTTGTCTGCTGAATATTGTGTAATTACAGTTGTTTGGTTTGCCTTTTACTGTGAGTGAAAAGTTGTCCTTTTCTACTTTCTAAACAATATAATTTTATAGTTATATAAATAATTGTTTACTTATGCAATTCAGTCTCCATTTAACAATTGTTTTCACATCTTTTTGCTTGCTACAACTAAGTATCGCTTAGTCAGAAAGCCATAAAATTAAAATTATTTATAATTTATACTCAATCTGTTTAGATTCACATTAGTATCAGTAAACTACCTCTTTATGGCCTAAAAGACACTTATCTCTAAATACTAAATGCTAAGTTACAGCTTCCTGGTTCTTCTCTATCTTTCAGCCATCACTTCAAAAAGACCTTCTAACTAAAATATTTAATAGTTTGCATCTGGATCATGAGCCCCCACCTAACATCTCTTCTCCTGAGACCCTGTACATACCATTTTCCTTATTTTACTGCTATTGAAAATGTCCTCTGACGACTAAGTCTTAAGTGCTGAAAAAGGACAACGATTTTCAAGGCAGCTTGTCCCTGTCAGCCTCTCAAATTATTTGTGCAGTCAAAATAATGTAAAAGTTACTTTTGTAACAGTAGCTTCCAGCACTTCACGCGCTGAACTAGGACAGCAAGGCACTACACATTGCATCCTTTATATGGATTCTCATCTTCTGCAACAAAAATCCGCTTTCTTGTCTTAATTTTCCCGCTCCTTGAAACAATATTTTTGAGAGAAAAAACCCACTTTACTTTTGATGTCAAAAGGGTTTCCATTTTAATATTTTTTTCACATTATGTCTTCAGAAAGTCTAATCTTTAAAAGCTTTTTTTAGTTTCCCAAAACAGTCCTGTGGTGAACACTTGTAGTAATTTTGAGATTTTGAGTAATTCTAGGCTGTTTTACATTGAATCTTCACTGTTTCATATTAACCTGCCAAATTTAGCTATGCTGAAAAGGGCTCAATGGACTTCATTGTAAAACAGGGGTTTTTTTTTTAGTGTTACTAACACACCATTTGCTAACATGAATTTGCAATCTAAAAAATATTTGTTTTGCTCCTCAGATGTGGAAACTTCAGATTTCTGTGGTGTGTCCATGGGTTAGGGTTTAGTTTCGTGCATTATAAGTAAATTCCTCACTGCCTATTATGATTTATTACATTGAGAGGTGTTGAAAGTTGAATCATGAAATCTGAAGTCTGGATTTGGACCAAAAACACCACAGGCATATATTTTGCACTAGGGATGCTATGAAAATAGGCCATTCTGTTGCCAAACACATATTAAGAAGCGCCCCCAAAATGTTAACTGTCATAATTTCACACTCCAAAGGTTCAGAACTTCTATGCTAACTATCAAGAGATGTTTAACTTGGTGCTTGCTTATTTTACATTGTGCTTTGGTTCTCTGACTCTCTGTTGTTTTATTCTGATGTATTTCCATTGTGTAAAATTCTAACACTTGAACAATAATGACAACCAGAGTAAAACAGTAAATAATGACTAAAACAGCTATGTTGGGTGTTGTGCTTTAAAGTATTTTAAGAGTTTGAAGAATAAGAAATAAACTACTTCTTGCATTTAATTAAATGCAAAAAATTAATTAAAGAGAGGTTAAAGAAAGCACAAAAAATTTAGAAATGCCACATCACAATTATTCACTGCTTCATGTAGGTCCGTATCAGAACTATGAAGTATTATTTTTAACACACACAGAAAAATGTACCATTCATTCCTTAGTATTAATACACAACACTATATAATTTATATGGATGATACATTCACATTTCAGCTTGAATGCTTAGAGATTTTAAAAAACACCATACGTTAAAATTTGAAAAGTAATTACTTTTCTCACACAAGACAATTTAAAACTGGTGAAAACTCTGTACAGTGTTTATTGAATTACGAATTAATTTGATTAGCCAAAGCAATACACATCACAGAGTCAAAATTACCTGGTAGATTTTATAGCTAAGAAAGCATTCCAAATACTAACGTATCTCAAGCACTGGTTCACATTGTTTGTGTAGGTTTTTTACCTACGGAAAGTTGTGTTAATTATCCAAATTATCCTGTTCTCGCCTACTGAAATATACAACTAAGATCTACAGCATTGTTGTCACTTTATGTAGTTGGAACTTGATTAATTTTGTTGTCCTTAAATCCATGAAACAAACAGAAACACAAGCATTACCATTCACATGAACTAGAATAAAGTCAAAATTCAGGGGTTGAAGATGCTAACAGCACTTGTGATAGAGATTAAGAATCGAATCACTTTTAAGAATGAAGAAAGGAAAACCTTTCAGTAAGTAAAAAAAAAACTAAAATAATTTCATAAGAAGACTATTAAAAAATTATAAATGATACAATTTTGTAGGGTCCTTTAAAAATATTTCAAAATATTTTAAAATTTAAATATTTCCTACATTTGCCATTAAGGTTATTGGATCTGAAACAGAAGTAGGGTTTTTTTACAATTCGAAAATTGCCACCAATTAAATAAAATAAATTATTTAAAGAGCAGTATATTTTAAATTATTACTCTGCATGATAAAATTAAAGATTGTTGAATAAAAATCCAGAAAATGTGCAGTAAACTTCTGAGATTGTGGTGACATAGGTGTATGATGTAGAGAGGAATTGAAGGACTAATATTTTGGCTATTTGACCATTCCCATTAAAAAAACAAACCAAGAAACAATAAAATGAACCCAACACAGAAATGCAAAACCTCTCACCACTAGTGTCAGCAGTAAAAAGTACTTTTCATATAGAGAATAACTGTACATGTAAGTGTGGGCTGCAGTGTCTGCATTCAATATTTCACATATATAAGTTTTACATAGATGTTTACTTTTTAGGACAGAATGGATATTTGGGGGGAAAAATATTTTGATTTTTTATAAAATAAACATTTACAGGGAAAACAAAAATAAAAGAATCTTTGTAGATACAGTGGAATAGCCACATATATTCCTTACTGAAAATTAAATTCTGAGTGAATGACATCTGCATGTTCTTTTACTTTTCCAAGACAAATATAATGTTTTATTGAAATAACTTTAGGAACCCGGCATCACTTCTGTATAGCTTAATTCTCACATGGAGAATTTTAATATTGAGTATTGGATTATGGATAGAGACCTAGAGGCTGCATTTGTACTAATAAATTAAATAGTAACTAGAAATGCCATCTAGGACTGGAATATGACCGTCTGTAGTTTTAAATTAATAGCATGGTCCTTAGCAGACTTCTGGCCCATGTCAGGCACCATTCTCGCAGCAGTTGCCAAAGAGAGCTACATTGCAAAGGTCATTCCCAGCAGGCAGCTTGAACCCCCCTTGCTGTAAGGCCAGGGGAGTTTATTGGTGCCACGATGGGCCACTCACAGCCAGCTGGCCTGAGAACCAGCGGGCACTCCTGGGCACACCTGGTGCTGCTCTTGTAGCCATGGACTCATTGTCCAAGATGAAATCCTTTCTGATCCTTTTGTCAGTCCTCAGTGGTGCACAATATGTGTCTTCATCAGTTAAATAACCATCATTGGTTTACTATGTGCAATACATTAGGGCAAACAGAAGGATTTTGTTTTTGACCACTACACGCTGAGTTGTTTTCACAGAATCTCATCTTGTTAAACATATTAATTCCGCTAAAGTGTTCTCTCTGTTTGGAATAATTGGGTTTTTTTCACCTATGTACACAGCATCTACTTAAAGCATATAATAACTGTTTGTTAAAGCTATAAAATCCCTGAAGAAAAATCACAGAAATTATCTATATATGGGGAAATGATCTATACAGTCTATAGACAGGAGTTTGGTTCTGCTTTCTATACTGTCTGTCACAGGTTTACAGGACTCAATACACAATCTTACTATGCAATTATGTTTTCTTCTGAAAATGAGTTAAAGATTTTAGCCAAAGCTGCCTATTTGTTTCTCTTTATAGACTTTACAAGTCAACAAGGAAGATCCACTCTGCTTAAAAATGGTAATGTCTTTTATGGATTTTTTGTGTTGGTTTTGGAAAAGGAAATTACATTAATTCACCCTTTCTGTCCCATCCCCTGTAATACTCTTTGAATTACCATATAATGTTTTAAAAAGATATGTTTGTTGTGACTTTTTGTGCTTGATAAGCAAGAAATCAGATAGAAAATCTGCATATATAACATTAGACATTTCATATTTAGTTCATTGACCAGAAATCTGATCTGTTGTGTAAATGAAGGAATTCATTAAAGGGAGCATAAAGTAAAAGTTCTTGCTTTACACAAGTTCTTGGTTTTTTTTGTCTCCCCTATTCTGTTTTTCCCTTGTTTTCTTCCTTAACAATATAGTTGTTATGCTCAGTATGTTTTCCAACTAGAAAAAGAGCTTCCATCATATTCAGCTGTCATTTTAACATGTCTCTCTCTCACAGAGAAGAGACAGATGAATTCTACCTATAGCTCTGAACTAAACTGGTGACAGAGGAGCATAGCCCAGGGATATCACTTGCAGCCCAACCCCACATGCATTAGAGAATTCTCCAGGGGAAATCAGCTCTGGGGTTGGTAGAAGTGCTTCCCCCTCCTCCACTGCCCTCCCCTGGTTTTGGAACTGGTTGGAGTAATGCTGTTTGGCTTTATTTGGTTTAGTGGTTGGAAGTGTCCTTTTCCTACAGTTTTAGTAAAATACTCAATTCCTTCTGTGGTTTCCCTTGGGTGTGTTACCTGTTGTTTTAGTATAGGTTGAGCTGCTGTGAAGATTATATGCTCTGTGTCTGGTCATTGTAGAAAGACACTTCCTCTTGAAGGAATAAAGTAATCAGCAAAATGTATCTGCAAATACCTGCAGCACCAAACTCTTGTTAAGTCAAAAGGAACAAAGGAGGAAACATGAACAGCATCTATCAAGTAATGCAGCAGCTCAGCATGTCTTTTGAATTAAGGCTTATGTGGAGGTGCACTTGAAAAATATCCTTTTCAAGCACAAGCTGTTAAAGGATGGGAGTTCAGAGGCCACCTGTCCTTCTGTGGGAGTAAATCTTTTCAGACAACAGCTGAATCAACTGCCCTTAGAATTCATGTACCACAGGCTCATAAATCACATTCCTAGGGAATCATCATGTTGTCACCACTGATGTCAGCCTCAGTTCTCTTAAAAAAAAATCACCGTGTCCATGTACATGTATTCCACTACCCAAATACAATGATATTTAATGCTCTTCAAATTATATATATATGTATGTAATACAGCTAACACTACTACATTGTCAAGAATATATTACATTCTCCAAAGTCAAAATACACATTATCCACTTTACAGTATGTACCATACATTTTATGACTGCAGAGCTATCCACTACACAGCTTTGTCCTGACAAGTATTTTTATGTTTCTCCATGTAATAACTGAAATCATGAACATTCAGAGACAATAGCAGTGTTAGTTGCATCCTGACACTTCTCCTGATAATTGTTTTAACAGAATTATTCACAAAAATTAATGAATTTCAGAGTGGCTAAGTTAATTCAATTAACTATTTACACCATATTCTTGTTCAGTTTTAAAGTTACTTAAAAGGATTTTAACTTAATTCACTTCTAATGAGGATCTACAAGTATATATTAGTACATAATTTCATAAATTTTATTTGCAATAGGAGCCATAGAGGGGCTTCTTCTTGTGGCTGAGATCGTCACAATTAGCAGGATAGACTTCAGTACAAGACATTAAATTACATTAAATATTATTTTATTCTAAATGGGAAGGACCATTAAAGAGATTTAAACCAGTTTCTGCAATGTTGTTTCAATGATGCAATTATTTAATTGGGACTAAAGGCTTTTCTTCCAGGTCCCTACAGAATGTCTTTAATAATTCTTAATATTTCAGGAATGGGTTTGCCTATTCACTTTTTTTTTTCCCCTAAGAATTTTTCTCTTTTCCAACTCTTTGGCTTTTGAAAATTAACAAAAGCCCATGAAAATGAGGCAAAAAATCTGCATAATGGCACATTTTATGAGAAAATAAGAAGCCAAATTAAAATACTAACATTAGAATATCATTTATGCATATCAAAGTTGATCATAATGTTCCTGTATTTTTACAACACTGTCCAAGGTATTTTACAAAACAGAAGCATCAACACTCACACATGGATGTGAAATATCTGAACAAGTAAATATTTCTTAAGACAGTCATTATAGCCTGAGTGCTATTTTTGGTTTTTTTAGTTTATCATCTGAGTTAAACAAAATTTCTCACTTTAGCGACCAATGTCAAGTTTTTTTTTCAAGCGGCTTTAGGTGCTCATTTTTATGGGATATGTACTGAGAGACCTTGCAAGTTGGCATCTTTTAAAAATCAGGGCCATTATGCAGATTTTTCAAGCTAGACAAAAATTCCTAGGATTTTTTTTTCTCAGTCTTGACCTGAAATCTTTGCCTTTATAAACATACCAAAACTCTCAAATGTGGAATAGATTATCTCCAGTGGCTATCTAGACATGTATTACATGCCCTTTACTATAATCTTAGGATGATGGAGCTCCAAGTATAATATATTCAAATACCATACATTATTCCTGATGAGGTTTCAAGAGAATTATTCTGAGCAGGGAATGTCATGCTTCACATGCATCTGCTCTAGATTTGGAGTAAAAGCAAGAATGTCTCTTGGTTAGAATGTTAATGTATACATTTTTTTCTGCTCAGTAAAAGAGAGTACCCCTAATTACAGTACATCTCCTGTTCTAACAAGTGCAGAATCTCCACAGCCAAAAGCAGAAAACTGTTCCAGCACAGTACATACTTGAAATACACACCATTCCAGGACAGTGCAAACAAGCCTGCATCAGATCCAACACATGGAAGAACTGCAACCACTAATTGGGTATCATTATAGAGGCTATATCCTGTCTGGATTTGGATACAGATCCTTGAATCCAAAAGAAGCTGTCAGTCATGGAAATGCTTCTACCAAGTCCCTGTGCTTAAAGTTCTACAGGAGGTGACAGAAGGTGCTAGCATTTTCTCCGCACAGGAAATTAGGCCAGCAGCTGAAACTTTTGAACCTTTTTTGAATGTAAAAAGATTTTAAAGCTGATTGTGTTCAGCAATGAGCCTATCCATCACTATGTTCTGACAGAAATATAGTGAAGTACTCTGCAGTGGGATAAGGATGTTACATCTACCTAAATTTAATCTCTTTGAACAGTTACCTGAAACAGTACTTTGTATTATCACAGTCATCACAGACATTTAAAAAAACTCCACCCAAACTACCAGCTATGACCTCCCTTTTTCTGCCTCTTCCTCGTGGCAAGTTGCATTTAGTATGAGACATAAGCGCCTTGAAACTTGCATCTGATTAGGCTGTGGCTCAGTGGCTTACTTGTGAATTAAGGTCAAAAGTTTGCTGTGTTACCAATTTCTGACTGCTTCAGAACATGATTTTTGTCACTGAACAGCAGGCAGGATAATGCATAAACTGAATTTTTGACAGATGATGCTAATATGTAAAGCCAATATGGCCTTTGTAAAGAATTCAAGGAAGATAACATCTTTTCCTAAGGACTGTTTTGTGTGTTGACTGTCTTTTCATCCATTTTGTTCCCTGAAAATAATTTAAAAATATTTCTAGAATTCAATATGTATTCTTAGGAAGTTGAACTGTCCTCCTTTTTTTCTTCTTTGCTTTTTTGCTCATCGTTTCCTTCTCCTGAAGGAAACACATCCATGTTTTCTATAGAAATTCTTCTATACCTTGAACCTTATTAGCCAATGTGTAACTTTCTCATTTATGAAAGGCACAATATATCACTACCAGAGATACACAGAAAAACGCTTTTGTGATTATTACACATTTATAGTCAAAGTACACTTTCAGTAAACAATTGCTGTAAAAAATTGAGTGAAAGGGCTTTTAGACTTGCTTAGTACTTTGCACTGCTTCATCATTTTTTCAGAATTCTTGATTGGTTTCACACAGTAAGTAATTTTTATGCCTACAAAGATTCTTTTGTTTGCCATCAAGACTATACCAGTCCACAAAACTTCAAGGGACCATCTCTTTGGGGTGCTATAACAAAATAATTTTGTATTGCATTCAGAAATTTTGTGGGACACCGATCACATACACCAAATCTATGGCTCATGCTTTGCTCTTGTCAGATATGAAATACTTGAGTGTGGTACAGTAGTAAGTTATCTTTGATTGCAGAGAGTGCAAGTCTGCTCCAGCTGCTGAAGTGGAATGTCCTTGTTCAAGAAGCAATGAGCGGCCTGGAATGAAGTTTTGTAGGAAACAGCTATAAACATCAAAAAGTACAAATTCACAGCTCTTTGATAAAATAGGTCATGGACTTGGGAGGAAAAAAAATAAACAAGAACATATAGAGTTTCCAACTTGGAATTTAGTTTGCTGCCTACTAAAATACCTCATTCATTTGTTAAACAGTAAAATACTTCAGAGAAAAGGGATTAGAAGAAAGATTTTTAGAAGTCAATAGAAGAAAAGAATAGAATAGTCTCCCTGTCTGTGTTTCCTGAACCTGTTACACATGTTATTTCAGCAGTTATCCTGTGAAGTTTCAACTCCTCACTGCACTACAGATATGATTTTTCAGCAATTTGAAGGACTTTTCTTCTACTCCTAAAGTAGTTGTCCACAGCATCTGTGCAGAGCTGGCAGCACAGAAAGGTTTTCATTACCTTAACAGCTGCTTAAAAGATCACAAAGACATGACTTGGGCTGATGTGATATATGGAAAACAGATCCATCTTCATAAGAAAAATAAATAAATAAATTGTGGCACTCACCTGAGCCAATACAGATGTTAGTAATCACATTAACTTCATTCCACATGAGAAAATATACTTGCTGAATGTCCTGCATGAGGTTGTGCTAAAAAAAAAATCATATCCAATACTGAACAGTTCATGTGCAGTCAGTGAAATCCTTCCATCAGCTAATTTAAAAATTGCAATGTACAGAATTTAGGTAACCTGAGAATGTCATACATGGGGGAATATTCAGACAATAATAATCAGAACAGGAACTAGAGAAACAAAATGTGATATTCACGATAATGAGATCCTAAAAGAATACTGCAAGCTCATTAAAAGATGAAAATATGAAGAGTAAAAGTCTTTAAATAATATCAGTAGAACTTTTCTGCAAGAGAAAATGGTCACTGTGGAAGAATGAATGAGAAATGAAAAATAAATTTTCTTGCATTTTCTTAGGAGCCATTAAAAAATATTCACTCTTTTGAGACATTTGTCTTTCTTTTCAAGATATTTCTTCTAACC
>VYZP01070538.1:0-25354 GCA_013400635.1 Hypocryptadius cinnamomeus
AATAAACCACAAACAACTGAACAGAAGGAAAAAAATTTTGCTTTTCAAAGGCAGCTGTTTAAAACTGTGTACAAAGTAAAAAAAAACTGAAAAGTTGTTCATGGTGGGTAGGAAAATGAGAAGTAGATTAGGGTTATTTTTAAAAAATTGTGGCTGCTTATATCAGAAAAAAATAAGGGAGGACATGAAAATATGTTAAGGGTCAAAAGTGAAGTGTAGGAGATCTAGAATGATGGAGATTTTAGCATGTGGGAAAAGGAAACCTGTATTTGCTGCCAAAAAGGGAGAAGAATTAGGGATGAAAATCAGTTGATTGAGATCAAAGGGTGGGAGAGAAGGAGGAAATTTGGCTATGAAGTTTAGACAGATTGGAGTAGTGGGAAGTAAGGTGCAAACAGAGAAGCAGTGTTTGCATTTGCACCTATGATTGCAGATGTTGAGTGATAACCTCCCATTAAATAGTCTTAGTTGTAAGAGCAAAAGCTAAGTAAGCAAAGGATAGGAATTTTTAGTGAGATTGTGGAAAAGAAAGGAACATGATTCTATTGGTTCAACCACTTTTGTTTGTTTGTTTGTTTGTTTGTTTTGGGGGTTTTTTTGTGTGTTTTTTTTTTTGTTGTTGCTGCTGGAAAGAAATTGTGACTATGACTGTATAGTCACTTCCTATGAACATAGCACTTAATATGCTGATTCAAAAATTCTTTTGTTACTTGATGGTATCCATGAGACTAACTCCAAGACAACAACCTTTACAGTTGTGACATAAATGCAGATAAATCTGGAAATCATTACTCACAGTAGCTTAAGACTAAAATGAGCTTGGATATTGAAAGAACCTTCACAATCACAAGAGCTGACATTTATAAATTAAAGTGATCTAGAATTAGACACATTTTTCAAACCAGGAACTACATTACAAAATCTGGCCAGAAGTAATACAATGGCATTTCTGAGCTTGTGTCTTCCTTAAGAATGTGATGCTAGACATTACTAAGTCATTACTCATGTAAGTATTTTAATACAAGCAGTAAAATACGAGAAGATATCTGCTATCTGAGTAACAAATCTGACAATGTCCCAAATAATGGTGAGAAGCTTGGCTTGCCTGTAACAGGAGGGAAGATCTCCTGTGTGTAACTATAAGAGAACTTAAAATGCCCTTCATTAGCTTAATTTTGGCCCTGCTGTGTTAATGTTACTACATTTTCCTGTATCCTAAGAATATCTTGAGTGTTGTTCATATATGATAGCCCAAAAGGTGTGAAATAAACTGTGAAATTGTATTAATCAGAATGGATTTGAGGAGGTAGAAGGACTATAAACAATACAATCTAGTCTGCAGATTAATGATGCAAAAGAGAACTGGAGAGTATTCTTGCTCTTCATGCAAGCAGGAAAAAAATGCACTGCCAATCCTGGAAATCAAAGGGAGAAAAGGACATAATGCTGGCAGAAGTTTGGTTTTGGTTTTGGTTGTTTTGCTGGCTTTGTTTGTTCTGTGGGCCTCATAGTGACTTCCAAGACTGTCTCATGTCTTACATAAATTCTTAGAGATGGCCTACTGTAGGGCTGAATTTTCTCCTTTTCCAAGCAGGTGCTTGGAATTTTCTTTGTTCATTTGTTTGCAGGTTTTTTATTTAGTTGTGAGAAAGTTATTAAACTGATGGGCTTTGCATTTTGAACACATAAGGCTTAATTCAAATAGATTTTAGTCAAAAGTATTTAGTACATGGCACCTGCCATATGATCATATCACTCGGGTCTAGATTACAGTGCACAATAATAAATAGCACCACATTTTGGACAGAGACATGAATCTGGAATAAAAAATTCTTCCTGATATCTAGAGTGTTATTTACAACTGCTTTAAGATTGATCCTTAAAATACCTTTATGTTCTTTTCCTAGGTTCCATCTAGTTAAATAGCAGTGGCACAGATGGGGATGGAGAAGAGAGACATATACATCACTGAATCTGAATATTTTACACCTTTCATTGAAAGATACTGGTGAACAGTGTCAGACAGCCAATAGAGCCCACATCATAAAGTGTTGTGGTTAGGCATAAACAAACCAGTTTGATGATTAGACTTGCTCAATTCTGACCATTCAAATTTTGTTCCAAGAACTGATTTTTTTGTGAAGCATTTATCAGATCATGGTTGGTTCCCAGTATATTTGTTATTATTCAGGGAATACCTGTCTGGTCCTGTGGTGAGGATTCCTTAATTGCATACAGATGTAATCAAGAATATCACTTAAGTTGCACTGCAGTTTATTTTTCTGCTTAAAATGCCACTGTAGTTGCCATACCAGTGGTTATATGAATGACGGAGGAGGTGACATAAAACAATGTTCTGTAATGTGGCATATTGTGCTAGTAAAAGAGAAAGCTCCAATGGGTGATGAACACTAATCTACTTCTTTCAAAAGAAAGTGAAAGATTAAGTACTTTCTTTGGAGTAAGAGTCCAGAATTTATATAGTAAATAGGATGCAAGTGGCCCAGATTGGATAATTTCACCACTTTCCCAGAACACCATATTACATGCATTAAAGCACCTAAAACATCTTTCTCACTCAATAACAGCAGCAGTAGTAATGGTAGTAGTTGTAGTATCAATAGCAGTTTTTGCATTTCCACCAACAGTCTAGCTCCACCTGCTGAAATGTTTTACTTGACTGAGATCTTGGCATTAAATTTTGGAGTGTTTTCCGTAATGCTTTGAGGCAGTTTTTATTCTTGATTCAAGGTGACTCTATTATATTGTCATACATTTAATGTACAAGGCCACTGACTGGATTAAAATCTTTTTTGTTCTTCATGATTTTCAAGGAGCCTGAAGATCAAGCAAGAGCTATAATGAAAATTCTTAGTATTCTGCTTTAGGTCTTTTATATTAATTTTGTTATTTTCATACATTACTCTTAAAGTCTTTAAAGAACAATTCAATTTAAAAGATAGAAAAAATAAATGATAAAACAATACAATAGAGAATATTTTTATGTAATTATATTTATTTTCTTTTGAATGGGAAGAGAGTTTAGAAACAGCTTTTCTCCTTTGCCACAAACCAGCTATGCAGCAAGAAAATCAAGGACAAACCAGTCTCTTTAAACTATATTAATGACACAGTGTTTCAATATCAAGTATGATAACTCACATACAAAAAACTCATGTATAAAATTCACTATTCATTTAGTCAGACTGAAAAGAAAATAGTTCAGCAGTATAGAAGGCAAAAATAGTTTAGCATAAGTTAAAAAAAGACATCATCAATATTGTTTGACAGCACACAAGGGCATAATTTATACCAAAATGCCATGAAGCCATTATTTAAAATTTTCCTCAGGTGAAGGTAGTGTCTGTGGAAGTGTTTGCTTCTTCTCTTCACATTTAAGCTTGTAAGCAATACTTTGAGATATTTCTGTATACTTTGTTGAAATTGTCTAATAAATCTTGACTTACTTAGCTGCTTCTGAAGCAGGTCATTCAAACAATGTGGTTAAGTAAGCACAATGTCCTAAAAGTTATGTTGACTTTGTAAACCTTGGACTCAATGCCAGATTAGCTTAAGCAGCCAATGCAGCCTTGTCATTTTAGCTACTGCAATCCCTTCACTAAAATTAATTTAGCAGTGGTTTGGGTTTTTTTTCATGGAAACTAGTTGCATATGTTTAGCTAGGAGATTTATGAAAGTATTTCTATTTGATTTAAATAAGTTTTTAGATGCTGACTATATTTTAGATTGTGAATTGATTAGTAATTCCAACAGCTCTGTCTGCCTGCAAAGACCTGCACAGACTTTTGCCACCAGTATTTGGAAAACCTTTGTTTTGCATCATATGTGGATTTCATGCTGATTTCTAAATGAACATCTAGACAGCAGTGATTTTACATGATACACAATTCCCATGAAAGAAAGTGCAACAACAGCTTTAAAGACATTCTCTTCCTTTTAATTCTCTGGGTGAAAAGTTAATTCTTTGCTATGCAAACAAATCTGAAGCTCTGTGTGTACTCCAATTCTTTATCTAGTAAAACTTAATCTAGTGCATCCAAAATACATTCAACCAGGAGTTCAAAATAGCTTTTAACTAAATTATAATACTTAACCAATTATTTTTTTGTATTTCTGTAATGCCAAGGCACCTAGTAAGAATCAGGTCTCCATTGCATTCAATTCTAAGATGAAATACCTCTAGCATTGGTAAAGTGCAGAAACTGCCACAGTCCTCACCAGAGCGAGACATGCAAGTCCTTTCCCTGAGGAAAAGAACTCTTGGAATAAAGGTGTTTTTTTTCAAAATTTTCTACAGCTTTTCTGATTTTTAGGAGTCTATTCGTAAGCACATGAAAAGATCCGGTATTAACCTGAGGTTGTATTTTTCAGAAGAAGAAGAAGAATAGTAACAATTACATTACAACTGTATGACCTTCTGTGAGCACAGCCTTTGAGGACTGAGTAACATTTGGTAGGAAACCTATGCCAAAATTAGAAGTAATAACCCAGTTTTCTAAGGCTCAATCTGGAGTGTTAGTCACAGATATTTTCCTTGCATTATTTTATTGTTCTGTGTGTGTCTGACTGTAACTCCACATTTTTTAAAAACATGCTACTTATTTGAAGATGTCACTGTGAAAAGTGAAAAAGCATTGGTGTTCCTGTATCATCCTGCCCATGAGACACATAAAAGGGTTAAATCTTAATCTTGTGGGGGTTACATTAATATTTTTCCATTGGGTTCATAGAGAAGCCTACAAGAAAGATGGAGAGAGACTATTTACAAGAGCATGTAGTAACAGGAGAAGGAGTGGAATGGCTTTTAAGTGAGAGAGTAGGTTTAGATTAGATATTGGGAAAAAATTATTTATTGTGATGATGGTGAGACATTGGAACTGGTTAGCCAGAGAAGTTGTGGATGCCCCATTTCTCAAAGTGGGATGAAACCAGGTTGGATGGGTCTCTGAGCAATCTAGTCTGGTGGAAAGTATCCTGCCCATGGCAGGAGGTTTAGATTTAGATGATCTTTAAGGTCCTTTCCAACCCAAGTAATTCTATGATTTTATGATTTTTATGTCAACCATAATCCTTTCTATAATGATTTTTTAAAATACAGCCTTGTTTGTATATTTTTTTTAATATGAATTGAAGGTCAGAACAACCTAAATGTTCTCCATGAATTAAAAAAAAAATGTATAGTCACAAAATCTCTCTTATTTGTTCTTTTTCCATCAGAAAGGAACATAGTTGTATTTAATTTTGATAATAATTTAGGTAGTTATAGAAAGTATAATTTTGTTTGTGATAGGACAAGAGAGAATACAAGTAAATATTATTAAATTTTCTAAACTTCGTTGTAGAGCATAATCTCTTGCAATCAGTGTTTTTTACATAGGTATCACTCCCTAGTCCAAGCCCTTCAAGTCCCAAGGGTTCTTTGATTCATTTTATTTTTCATTTCTAAAGATTAAAGGCTTCCATCAGAGAACGAAGACAATATTATGTGAAAGGTGACCATTTAAATAGTCCCAACAGCAAACCATTAACATTAAACACATCCAGTGACTAGTCACAGACTAGACATTATTTTCCCAAATTAGTTCTTGAATAACTGCAAATAGATTTCAAATTCTAAGAACTATTTCGTGCCCTTGAGCATTAACCTTTCTAACTGCAATCCAGTCTCCCACATTTCAAGACATAATTTACATTTGTAGACAATATGCAAAAAAGAAAAGCCTAAATTAATTTAATAAGGGTTGTTTCAGTGTCTTTATGTTTCAGCTGAAGTCACTGGTAACTTAAATGAAGATAATTTCTAGATCTAAATCGTTAGTGCCACAGAAGCTAGGAATAAAGAAAAAGGCATTTTTATTTTCACCCAAGTTATATCTTTTATTTTTACTAAAGCAAGTTAAACATAATCTGCTTGCTATTGCCTGTTCTTTACAGAGAAAATTACCTGATGATTAATGAACTGAAGTTGGTAGCAGGCAATTTTTCTTCAGGTCTGAATTGAAGTCAAGAATATGCTTCAAGCAATTTGTTTTCAATTCTTGTTTTAGGAATCAAAAAGCTGAAGTGCTGGGGCAAGAGTTGGGGGGGGGTGGTTCCGTATAGAAGCATGTTCATTTTTTGTGGTTTTGTCTAGAAATGTCCCTTTATAGCTGGGCAAAAAATCTGGTAGATCTTGTATGATTAGGAAAAATTCTGCTTTCATAGAGAAGGCCAGGAGATTCCGATTGCAGCCAAGCAGCGCAGCTACCCCGTGGCGCACCAGGAGCAGCCCGCACCTGACAGGAGTCTGGCAGTGCAGGGGCAGCATGCAGGGACCCCACAGCTCCATACAGGGGTGTGGAGGCACCTTCAGGACACCTCCTCAGTGGTGGGTGTGTTAGCATAGGATCAAAAGCAGCAGGAGGCACACAAAGCTGGAGTAGCCATGTCTTCTGTGGGAGGAAACACCCAAGTCTGGGCAAGAGCGTGTGTGTTTGTATGGGTGGAATATATGCATGTCAGTACTTTTTGCATTTATTTATTTTACTCTAAATATCACCTTTATGGATGAACAGCAAACCCTTCTTTACATATAAAGCAAACACTTACTCCTAACATTGCCAGCTGAGGGAGGTGATTGTACCACTCTCCACTCACTGGTGCAGCCTCACCTTGAGTCCAGTGGGCAGTTTGTTTTGGTGCTACAATATAAGCAAGACATAAAGCTTTTAGAGATCATCCAAAAGAGGTCTGTGAAGATGGTGAGGGGTCCAGAAGGGAACCCATATGAGGAACAGCTGAGGTCACTTGCCTTGTTCAGCCTGGAGGAGACTGAGAGGATGACTTAATATGCAGTAGTGGTGAGAGGTCAAGGAGGGTGCCTATGAAGAGGGACCCTGGCTGTTGATTATTACTGGGCTTTTATTCTCTGTAGATCACCTGATTTCCTTATGGCACTACTGCTCATCCAATCATCTTTGCAGAGTCTGGGGTCTTCTCTTCTGATTTGCTTTCACAGCCTCCAGGCAGCATTTTTGTTTTTTGCGGAATATCCCACAGCTGAAGTTTAACTTATGAATCTTTACCTACTGTTCACATTTTCATAGATAAAAAGCAAGCCTAAAATACAATCCATGTGGCCCAAGTCTCATTTAATTTAGTCACTGGTGTGAAGTGATGGCCCATTTTCTCCTTTCTGTACAAAACCATGGTTTTAGCACCCAATTATATGGAAAACAAATTAGCCATAAATATCTGATCAGAAAAAGAAAAAGTTTTAGCAGATAAACTAAGTAAAACAAAGCAGCAGTCAGGTAAAAAAAAAAGCTAACACAGATTTCACATAACCAATTTCAGCCCTGAGGGGTTACAAAACCAGTGCAAAGGCCATGATCAATTACTGGCCACAGTGATACTGTATACCGGAGCTAATTTGTTTTGCACGGTTTAAGCAAAACCAGGACTCAGATGGTGATTTTAGACATCCTTCATAGACATCACACAAGTCCTGCAACAACTGAGTTTCGTAAAGAAGCATATTCCCCCACATGACACATAGATGAAGCAATGTCTGGGTTCTTGCATTTTAAGTGACCCACTGTTACTTTCACCTTTGGGTATTTTCATCTCTAGGTACTAATCTCAGTTTATCTTTCAGATCAGGCTATTTTACCACTGAACATTTTGCAACTAATAAATGATTTCTCTCAGGGTAAAAAGGCAATATTATATTTTCCCCCTAAAATTCCAGAACCCTGTAGAACTCTCCAGTGTATAACAAAAGTTCATAATGGATATTACATACTAAATGTATGCCTATAACACAGAGATTATTTGGAAGTAATCTTTTATGTAATATAGAACAGCATGATTGCAATGCAACAGGGACATTTATTGCCACATATTTCAATTAATCAGCCTTGCTTTAACAGATTTCTCAATTGTTCCCAGATTGCTTTGTTAGTAACGGAGGCTCTGTACAGTGTGCTGTGGATAAAGTCATCAGATTCTCAACGTCTAAAAAGTGATATTTCATGTCAGCATCTATTGTTATATTTTTGAAAAGGGGGTATATTCACATGTATTTGGCAATACTGACCATTATTTTAGAGATAGGAATAATCCATTAGAGTATGTTTGTACAGCAAACATCATGAGGAGATGACAGCTTTGGGCATTTAAACAGCTCAAGCTGAACAATGATGCTATCAATCAGAATATAATTTTTATTTAAGGTATTCCTTAGCTTTAAATATTGCATGCAAATAATTTTTCATACAATAATTTTCAATTTAAATAATGTATTTCAATTTTCAATTGAAATAATTTTCAATATTGTATGCAAATAATTTTGGGGTTTTTTTTTTTAAGTAAGTTAAATGCTTCATAATTCTATAGTCTTATGAACCACAGTTTTACACATTACTAAAAATACCACCTAAATAAGGCATAATAGAATGTTAGATGTAGTAGAAATTATTTGTCTTATAGAGAGAAAAATTTGTATGATTCATAACATTTAAACATTTAAATCTGAAATTTGATTTAATCCCTTTAGATTTATGAAAAGAAAAAAAAAATCCCAAGAAAGAGGAACATAATTATCTGAGAATAAAATCCCAACATCACAAAGATTACAAAGCATTCTAAATGTTCTTACCAAAATTAATAATGTTGTGGCTTCTTATTTTTCTGCTGCAAAGAATAGTCTTTGTCAGTATTAATCTAAATATGCTAATAGTAAGTCTATTATATATTGGAAAAAAATAGATATCTTCCCAAATCTTTTTTTGTTGTCTTTTTAATATGAAATTAGAACTTCTTGGTCAGCTAGCACAAATGTATGATTTTAATTTAAAAAATGAGTATCGGTCATGTTTTATTCCTTTATATCTGTTCCCATGAGATAAAATTATGCATTCAAACTTGTGTGCATGGCACTTTGCATGGCACTTCCTGATCTTCAGTTTTATATATTATCCACAAACATGCTTCATTCCACTTAGAATGTTATGCCACTTTCTTTTTTTTTTTTTTTTCCTCTGAGGAATGAAGCAATTTGGACTTCTATAAGCACTAATAAAAACATTTTACTGCTGAATGATTTTGTCAGTCCTATTTGATATTCAAAAGCTGTTTTAAAGAAAGAGTGGTTAGGAGTTGGTTGATGCCATCACTCTTCATAAGCAATATGGAATGCATTCTATTCCTTGTTCACAGTATTTGACATAGACACAGAAAACATGCCTGGAGCAGCTATGAATGTTTGCTTTGCTACAGATCTTTAGAAAAGCTCCTTTTCAATAAGTAGACATTGGTTTAAACTTTGTCAAAACTAGAGCTATTCTGTAATGCCCTGCAAGTTTCAGAGGATGAGAAAAAAAGGACATAAACTAAACCTTGCTTTGAACTAGCTCTGCATTTGCTCTTCTCATCTATGTTCACTAACAAAATTTATTTAGTTTTCAGCACATCCAATGCTGAAACTTATAGGTGGAGGTTTACATGTGTCCATTTTTGCATTGATGACAAGAATAATTTTTTAATTTCCCTATTAGCTTAATGAAATTAGTGAGATAGACACACCCCAGACTGTAATTACATATAACTGATGATATAACTGCAAACACAACTACTAATATTTGAGTGTCTAGAGTGCAATGACAGTGATGAGATGGTTGAGTGCTTAAGGGCAAGAGTCAGGGGAAAGGCCAACAAGGCAAATATCATGGTAGGAGTCTGTTATAGACCACTCAACCAAGAAGAAGAATGAAATGTTCTGTAAGGAACTGGAAGAATTCTCACAATGGCTAGACTTTGTCCTTGTGCAGAACTTTGACTTACTGAAAGTACAATACAAAGAGGAAAGAGTCAAGGAGGTTTCAGCAGAGATATGAGGCTGTCTTGGACATAGAAACCATGTAATTATCAGTAGTTTTGTATTCTCCAATAAGTAAATTTTAATTTTAATTTCTGCACAAGCATATTAGTTTTTATACAAATATATTTACAGAAATCTACTTTTTACATAAGATACTACTTCTGAACTTAGTATAAACATATTAATTAAAAAGAGTGGGGGAAAAAGTGATAAAATTATCTCCATGTTAGATTTCAAGTGGGTTTTGTCTATGTGGAAAGGCAAAAAATTAATGTCCCTCAAAGGAAAAAACTCTCTTCCTCTACACCAAAGTAAATTATAAAGAAGTATCTGGCTTTAATATTAAATTAAAAAGCTAAGCAGGTTTTTTGTATGCACTATTCCTATTTTATAATGATATACTAAAAAAGATGTCTTCACACTTGCACATACAAAATGCATGAGTATGTATGTGCATAGTTTATAGGTGAAGTCTTCTGAGATGATAAATTATACATCTTTGAAAGAGGCAAAAACACATCCTACATCAGCCTGAAGAATGTAATTCCCTCTTCAAACACAACAACAAGAAGAAAAGAATAAATTGAAGAACACAGCTCAGTCTGGAATAAGAAAGCAGTAATTGATTGCACTGTTGCCTGAGGCAGCTTTGTTTATTTCTGATAATAAACCAGTGCAGATAATATTGCAGTGTCAAAGGTCATTTTCACAAAGTAAATTTCCTTCTTCACCTGATATCAATGTCTTCACCAAAAGCCCTGATGTGAAATTAATTTCTATTGTGCCATCAGCATTTAATAATTCTTTAAATATATAAGGTAAATTTTGCCCTTATACAAAGGCTGGGTGCAGCACTTCATTACTGAGTCACACAGAAATTTTAAGCACACTGAAATCATTCTACATGACAGCACACAAGCAAACATGTCTGAAACATACAGAAGGAAGAAAAAGATTTAAGTAACTGGTTTAAGTAGACTAAAGTTATTTTAAGAATAGCAACTCTTAGAAATATTTTAGCACTAATGTATTAATGAAAACATCCTTGTGAATGCTGGTCAATATGGTTCAGGTTGGTCTTTGTCAAATGCAAAAACCTCACTCCTCTATAAAGAGTCCCAAGTTTGGTGCAATTTGCAAATATTCATTTCTATCTCCCTTCTTTTTTCTGCACCATACTCCTTGGACTTTATAAACAGCATAATGGGCATACAGTATAATGAATGGCAAATCTCTAATATCAGTTATTTTGAAACTTACTACTGTGTGTTGATGAAAAGATAAAAGACTGATATCTAAAACTGACATCTCATGGCATTTTCTTTGAACATTGACGTATCGTAGTAGTATTTATATGACACATTGCTTTTCAGTTTAGCACCAGATTTTTCTTACGTATATTTATGTTGGAGAAACATAAGATAATTAGGGAGGTAAAGTTAATTTTTAAAAATAGCTGTCTGTGTAATGAAAAGAAGCTTTAATGCAATCTGTACCATTATTCTATTTTCATATGGAGCATAAGTGGATATGGATTTATAGAAAATCCTCTATAATTTGTTTTGACTTCCAGATTCCTTTTTCTATCATTCTTTGTTTGTGCTATTGGTTTGATTGAGATCATCAAGGATAACGGATCAGTATGTCCTATCCTAAAGAGGCAGGTCTCCTTCTAAACACACTGTTTAACTCTGAAACATCATTATTAAGCATCAACACCAATGTTAATACTACTAGATAAATGTTATTAAGGTAGATACTGAAAAACTTGACGCAAGTGGTAGCTTTAATTAAAATTTAGACTTTACAGCAATAAATGTCTCCAATATCAGTCTCTTGTATCTGCTATTAAAGTTATTTTTTATAAAATCATTTCTTCACAGACAAAAATTGTTATGTTTTAATATTAACCATCTCTTGAAATTTCTGATGGTAACTACAAGAAGCATGATAAAATTCATGGAAAGAGATAAAGGTAAAAATGTCCTTTACTTTTCATAACCGATTTAAGTAAAAAAAGGGCATATTTCAACATAAATTAATCATAAACTAGCTATTTCAATGGCTATGCTCATGCCTCAGAAAAAAATGCCAACACATGGTAAGCTAATAATGTTTTACAGGCATTCACAATGGACAAATAAATTTGAACTCTAAATCTGTAGCCATAAGTGTATAAAGAAGGTTTCTGTAAATTGTAGTTTGGAATATTGTGGCTTTTGCAAGATTAATCACACTCACAAACTTCAGTTTTACAGATTTTTTTTTTGTTAAAAGGAAGATAGAGTATTTCTCAAGTTTAGACTCAGTGATTTTGTCCACATTTTATATTATAAAGAAGAACATGATAGTATACTTTAGATGTCTTTATTTCTGAGAGGGGTTATTGCTTTTTTGTTTGTTTGTTGGTTGGTTGATTGTGTTTGTTTGTTTGTTTGTTTGAACACTCATTACATCAGCATACTGGAGAAGCTGTTGGTACCTCTACAAAATGTCAGCACAAACTCTAAAAAGTATGAAGCACGTGGCCTCTGTCTATCCCTCCTTGCACATAATACACATATTTTCATGGTGCAACACAGAAAAAAAACAATTTGAAATGCTAATATGTAGTTCTTTTCAGTTCTACTAAGACAAATAATTATGCAACAAATTATAAAAAGAAGTGCAGGTGTAACATATTTTCATGGATGTTGAGGAAAGTGAAAAGTTCATTTGGAAGCATTTTTATTTTAACTGCATAATACTAAATTACCACACAAAGTACAGAAGAGTAGAGAATTCATGCCTATGTTAAAACACAATCCATTAAAAATATAATGAGAGTCTATATTTGCCTTTATATGTAACCAATGAATATTGAATGAATGTACTACATTGGTAAGTCAAATTTAAACTTATTTTTAACTAAGCTAGGAAGCAGCGAACTTTTAAATCCATTGCGTTAGTCTTCTTTGCAAGAAGTTTTAAAAGTAATTGCATTTTTCTTTGAGTATTCGAAAGAAATTTACTGCATTGAGTAAAATCTCATATGTATGTATGATTTTTACTGCTATTCATTCTGATGTCTTTGGTCACAGTAGAGATGATTGCTACACATTTATACAAAAATACATAAACAGTGTTGTGTTTACTTAGGCAATATTTCTTGGAATCCTTATTTACACATTTTTCCCTATATGACAAGAACAAAAATGTCTGAAATAACGGCAGTGTTTAAACAAATAAATTGTCTATGAAAGAAAAATTTCTGAAGAGTAAAATGTGAAAAATGTAGAGTTTTTCTTTTGCCTAAAGGGTGATTTTTGTCACCTACTTTAACATAAAAAACAAGGCAAATTAGGTAGAAGTGATCCTCTTGTCCTTAAGCATGCAAACTTTGCCTACTTCTGATGCATAGAAGTTGTATAAGTGCATATATACTCAAAAGACATAAATATTCAGCTGTCTTGGATAGAATCAATACAAGTAAATCTCTCTGCCTTAATTACTGAGGGAAAGAGATGAAAACTAACCTTTGATGGGATTCATTTTACACAGCTTCAGATATTTTGTTTTAGAAATCAGACATGTAGTATAAACAGTCATCAAAACTCTCTTCACATTTAATGAAAATACATTGCCTTTTTCAGTTAATTCATCCTTTCTGTCTCAAACAATTTTTTAGATTGAACTGAGTATTCCATGCAACTATATGTTTCTTTCTTTTAATTATGGACAGAATGTAGAAGAACTACAATAAATAAAAGACACAATGAGGCAAGATTGATTACGCCCACGATCACTTGTTTTTCTGGAAATTTCCATTTTCCTCCATGATCAACAAAAAAGTTGCAAAGCCCTACCGCAAATCCACAGTATCAATAAAAATCTAGACATTTCTCTGGGACTATAGAAGAAAAGAGCCATCCATAAGATTTATCCTCTATTACTGTATTTTCTTTATTTTCTTTCATTCTTATCTATCTATTCCTTTTTTTTTTTCTTTTTTCTTTTTTCTTTTTTTTTTTCCATGAGATATGGGTTATAACCTAAATTGTACTGGTGAAGGCACTGTATCAGTATCTCCCGGGACAGTTTTACACACACATGAATCAGTGATCTTAGTCCAGAAGCTTTAAGAGATATTTAGATGCAGAAGGCACTTGGCCTTTGAAAGACTTGGAAATGATGTGCATTGGTCTGTGAGGTTGTTTGACATAGAAATAGAACAGCACACAAGAAAAGGAAGTTCAAAGCAGCTAGCACTTTGTCATCCAGGCTGAATCTCCAGTGCTACTTGCTTTTTCACAGACAAACATGTATGTCTCATGAGCCCATTGCTCAGGGATAATCTATTCAGAAGCTGATGCTGTCTTTCTGAGAAAGACCTACAGGTATTTTGCAATACATGCTAATTTCATAGGATGTGGTCAAGAATATGTCTTATATGACATAGGTATGACATGAGAGTATCTAATGTTGTCAAAAGTGTAAGGTATCCTGAAATCATTCTAGAGGAGCAAAGTCAAGTTTCA
Organism: Hypocryptadius cinnamomeus; assembly: GCA_013400635.1. Lineage (NCBI taxonomy): Eukaryota > Metazoa > Chordata > Aves > Passeriformes > Zosteropidae > Hypocryptadius > Hypocryptadius cinnamomeus. The sequence goes on from VYZP01070538.1 coordinate 14,398, forward strand.
TAGAGTGGTAAATTACACTGAGTTGGAAGGGACCCACTAGAATCATCAGACTCCAACTTCTGGCCCAGCATAGAACAGCCTCAGAAATCACACCATGTGAGCCAAGATTAGATTTATCTATTTTATCTTATGAGAAAGAAATGTAATTTCAAGTGGCCCAGGCTTTGTTTTGGAGAGTACTAGTTATTCATCAGTATTTTCCTTTGAATATTGTGGGAATGACTTGATGTTGTAGGTACATTTGAGTCAGTAACTACTAAGCTTAATTGTTCTAAGGGATACAGTCTAATGGACATAATGCTGGTATCAGTCAAGTGGGACCTGGGTTTAATTCAGTATAGATGCCAATGCTCAATCAAAGACCTAAAGAAAACCTCATTTCTCATAGTGCTCTAGTGCAATCACAGAGGAGGAAGAGACAGGAGGTAGTGGGGAGAATAGGGCCTGAAGAACAAAGTGCACTGCTTGAGGGAGCACTTGAATGCCTCCATGATCCCCATCCATCCTCTTAAAGCTGGGACACTATATAGTCAGCAATAGTAAGTTTAGGAATATTGTGAGTAATTCCTCTCATAAAAAGAGTAGTGCCTTTTAAAAAGTGCAGCTTCTACCTTTTTTCTTTTTTTTAAAAATTAGCTTATACAGTATTGTGTATGGAAAACTTTTTGCTGGAGGGTCCTAACAAATTTTAGGAAGGTGTCATTGTAATTTTTCATATGTTACCAAGTGACCTGTTAAAATACTCATTGAGTAGATTGATATTAACAAACATAACTAAGAATGATAAAACAAATTAAAAGTTTATTTCCAAATCCTGGATATTTTAATCCATACCATTTGCAACTAAAATAAAACTCCACAACAAACAAAACAAAACAAATTCAAAAACCAAATTCGACATTTTTTTCCTCACGTGCGCATCTAACATCTTTGTTTAATTAAGGCCTGAGTCCAAACAAAAAGCAGTTTTTAATGTAAATGAAAAAAAAATCGTGAGACAAGTAAACTTGTTAAAAAACTTGATATATGTAGAAAATAACCAGTGATCTAGAGATATGCAAAAATTACAAAGAGCAAACAAGTGAACATAAGATTCCTACATTTCCTTGGGAACTAAAACACCCACAGGGACTTGTATAAACTTTTATAAGTATAACTGGATTTTCCTTCACTGCTGATACTTGCTTTCACCCTAATTTGTCTTTTTGCTGAACAAGATTTTGCCTTTCAGCTATAACTTACGGTTGCGCTGTCTTTGCAGGATAAATGGAATGAACAGTTTTTTGAACAGTTTCCAGTCACTGCTTTTGGATCTTAAGGCCAAGAAGATAATGAGGAAAGACTGTCTCAAACAATTAAGTAGGCAGAATGACATATTTGAGAACAACCTTGACTATTACTAGACTATAAACATTCAGAAGAAAATAGGACAGTTTAGACCAGCCTTAATGGTATGCTTGCATATAAACTGTGTGTAAAAGGAAGAGGGGAAAAAATGGGTCATCTAGAGGTCTGTTGTGCTAATGAGGAAAAAATATATTAAAAGAACTATCTAACCTGTTAAATCCATAAACTGCATTCACAAGAAAGTGTGTCAGAGCTGCACAAACCTTCATATTAAAAATAAGATTGTCTTAGGATGAGAGTTCATAATGAAAAAAATGTGTGGAATTTCTTTTAATATTCACCTTTTCAGTTTTTACACGAAAGAACAAAGATAAACAAACAAACAACAACAAAAAAACCGAACCCAAACCAAACCAAACCAAACAACAAAAAAAAATTTTAAAAACCCCAAACCCCAAACTAACAATCCAGTTAATTCCATCTTTATTATGCTGAGTTACAAAAAGCGTGCTTCATTTTCTACTATGTGGCAGGTTTTATATTTCCTTGACTGGCCAGAGGAGTCTTTTCTTATTCTTTGGTTTGAAGTTAGTATCTTCTAACCCTGGGATAAAAAATTCCAGATGAATCATCTGCAGTATTTTATAGATGTGAGAGAGTATATGTCTAATTCATCATTTTCTAAATGTCATTTTTTATTTTCAGCTTTGTGTTTTGATGGTTTCTGTTTGTGTAGTGACAATTTAACATGTTTTACTTCATAATTATTTATAGTTCAAGAATCCTTGATTTGCACTCTTTTCACTTATCTCTACAAGTGCATGGTTGTTTAAAATCCCTTACGTTTCAAATACCTTTTACTTGTTACTTTAGGTTATCCAGTTCTTTGTGGATTTGATTATTTCTTCATGTCGAGATTGTGTCTTAACTCTCTAACTTAGAAAATTGTCTTCATGCCTTCCTACTTCCTATACTAAGGCCACAAACTGGAATGTACATCAAGTCAGTCTCAACATTGCACCCTGAAACATCCAGGTGGCTGCCTCTTCTCTAATCAAAGAATTATGTTCTCTTTACATAGTGCTGTCTATACTTTTCATTTCGTGTACTATCAGAGCCTTTTCTGCTTTAAATGAACATCTCTTATTTCTCATAGTATTATAATAATTTTTAAAATTCTGATAAATTAATTTACCACTTTTCCTTTTCTCATTCTATTTCCTTAGACATTAAAGAATCAACAGAAGCTGTCATAGGACATCTTGTTTAATATTTAGCTATATCTGTAGTGAAAGTTCAAATGATAGGTGCCTTAAAATCACTTACATTTAACTTAAATGAACAGTTCAACTGAGCAAACAAGGCAGTGGACCTAGCTTAAAAAAGAAAAGTTTCAAAAACATATTTGGAAAGCTTTGCATATACTTCATAAGCTTTTTAAAAGTCATGGCTTTTTCAATTATGAAGAATTAAGCTGAACTCTGGGAGAGGAGTTCACAATAGCAGTATGTAAATGTCTTTGCAAAAGATGAGCTACGTTTGTTAAATGGTGATTTATAAGAACCAACACAATGAAAGCTAACTTTGTTAGAGTTCTGAGACTAAAATGTGGAAAAAGAAATGGAGAGAGGTGTATGAAACTCTGTTTTCTGAATAAATTTCACTTTTGTTTCAAAACTGCAACAGCTCTTTAAAATTAGGATTTTGACCCTGAAAAACAATTTTCATGTTAGATTCTACATCAGTATTTTGTTTGCAAACATATCACTTTTTCCAGCAAAACAGTAAATGCTGCATCCACTGAAATTGTCGAAACAGCTTAATTTCCTTTTGCTTCTCTGTCCACAGTTTCAACAATGCTGGGAAATAGAGAACTTTTTTTTCCTTTTCCATTCTTAATATGGAGAAAAATGTGTTTTAAATGCTCTAACATGAATGCATTCCCTAAACATGAGGATTTTTCCAAAACTGAAGCTAATATTCCCAGCTCTTACACTGTAATTGTCAGGATGACTTCAGAATTCAAGTGGATTTTTAAGAGTTGAACAACCAAAATGAAAGTAATCCAAGATTTTATAGCACATCATATACCCAAACCACCTAACCCAAGATCTTTATCTTGCTACTGAGGAATCCAGTAAATTATAGAATTATAGATTATTTAACCATTCACATTACTCAGTCTTATTACTTGTAGAAAAGAAATACAATGTGTAATTGCATCATTTCTACCTTAGTCAGTTTTCTTATTATCTCTATGCATGAATGAGCAATTTGTACATCTTACTTCCTAATTTTTATCTCTAGCATCCAAAGTTTTGCACTGGTAACACTTTCTGTCTGATTCCCCTCTCTTGTAGAATCCTGAGGTAAATACTGAAAACTGATTTTTTTTTTTCATTTTGTTATATTTACAGAAATATTTTGCTTACATAGATCACATGCATTAGATGTCAATCTAACCAGAAGCAAGGAAAGTAATTTTATAACAGTAACAGTTTCTCATGGATATTGAAGGGATAGTATTCCACGATCATTCAAATGTTCAGGAGGCCATTTTATCTACTTCTGCAGGAGCCTGGTCTGTCGCACTTCCAGCAGCCCAATTGTATAAGGCCTCTGGGAAAGACTGTAAGAAGATTAGTTTTGAAATATTATCAATTGTGTTGGGTTTATGTGGCCAGATTTTGACAGTGGGGGGGACCACAGGGGTGGAATCTGTAAGAAGCTGCCAGAATCTTCCTCCATGTCTGACACAGCCAATCCCTGACAGCTCCAAGGTTGGACGTGATGCTGGCCAAGGCCGGGCCAGTCAGGAATGGTGGTAACACCACTGTGATAACATATTTAAGAAGGAGGAAAAGGTGTTGTGCAGTTGTAATTGCCACCAGAGAAGAGTAGAGTGAAAATGTGAGAGGAAGAACTCTGCAGACACCAAGGTCAATGCAGAAGGAGGGGCAGGAGGTGCTGCAGGCCCAGAGCTGAGATTCCCCTGCAGCCCATGGTGCAGCCCATGGTGAGGCAGTTGCTCCCTGTTGGAGCAGGTGGGTGGCTGAGAGGAGGCTGTGAACCTGTGAGAAACCTGTGGTGGAGCAGGGTCTTGGCAGGGACCTGCAGATGCATACAGAGGAGCCCACGCTGGAGCAGTTTCCCTGGTAGGACCTATGACTCTGTGGAGGACCCACACTAGAGCAGGCTTGAAGGACTGCATCCTGTGGAAGAGTGATCTATGTTGGAGCAGTTCACGGATAACTGTCGCCTGTGGGATGGACTCATGATGGATTAGTTTGTGAAGAATGTCTCCCATGGGAAGGGCTCCACAGTGGAGCAGGGGAAGGACTCTTCTCTCTGAACAGCACCAAGAAAAATATGTGACGAACAGACCTTAACCCCCATTCTCCACCTCCCTGAGCTGCTGCAGAGATGAAGATAGTGCCTAAGAAGGAGGGAAGGGTGGTGGGAAAATGTTCTTAAGATTAATTTAATTTCTCATTATCCTACTCTGATTTTTTTAAGTAACAAATACAATTAGTATCTCCAAACCGAGTCTGTTGCCCATTATGGTAATCAGTGAGTCATCACTTCTTGTTTTTACCTCAACTCACGAACCTTTCATTTTATTTTTTCTCCCCCATCCACTTGTGGAGGGAAGTGATAGAGAAGCTTTGGTGGATGCCTGGCATCCAGCCAGGATCAACACACTACATCATCACAATCTTTGAGACTCACACAGAGAGAATAAGAAATTAAAATTGTTTGGAATCACATAATGGAATATTTAGAAGTGCAGGTTTTTTGATTTTTTTTTTTTTTTCCCAAAATGTTGAATATGAATATAACAATAAACAATATTGCATTGGCTTTTTGTGGTAAGGTTTTTGTAGTGGGCAGTGACTCCAGAAGTGGCTTCTGTGAGAAGACACCAGGAGCTGCCTCCATGTCTGACAGAACCAATCTAAAAATAAACCTGCTGTGTCAAAAGCTGATCCTATCAGCAGTGCTGGTGGGACTTTTGCGAGACCACATTTTAAAAAGGGTAAAATAAAATTTTGAATGAAGTATGTGAGAGGGCTAAGAAAGATGTGAGAGAAATATCCCAGCAGACATCAAGGTGAGAAAAGAAGGAAAGCAGGTGTACTCCAGGCGTCAGAGCACAGGTTCCCCTCCATCTCTTGGAGAAGACCATGGTGAAGCTCTTAGCTCCCCTGTATCCCATGGACAATGATGGTGGAGCAGATATCCACCCTACAACCCATGCTGGAGCAGGTGGGTCTGTCCTGAAGGAAACTGCAGCCCACAGAGAGACCACACTGATGAGGGTTCTCAGCAGGATAAAAAAGAAAAAAGTTGTTGAATTTTGTTCTGTATCATAACCACTACTGAATAATTAGGAGGGAGTGATTTTCTTCATGTCTGGTATAATTAGAATATGCATATATATTTATTAGTTACTGAAAATATAAGAATTCTGTTTTGTTGTGTGGCATATTCAAAGTACTTGCCTTGAGCTATAAGTTTTGATTGATGTGAGTTTTGATCACCTGAGAATACCTTACTTTCAATTTCTGCAGCAGCAGAGGATGTGTTACAGACAGGAGTTCCTCTGAATTTAAATATTCATAAGTGAGTTAGGGTGAGTTGAGTTCAGGGCCCTTCTCACTATAGTTTTTACAGCCCAGATACACCCATTATCAGAAAAATAGTTGATGATACTTATTTCTTCAGGTGTGTGGTGTGAAGAATGATTCTTCATGCTAAAACAACAGNAACACAAAATATCTATAGAATGAGATAGAACAGACCATTTCAGCAGGGAGAGATCTGCCATGATCATCCAACTGCCTGACCACCTCAGGGTCGACCAAAAGGCAAAGCATGGATTTAAGTATATTGTTCAAATATTTCTTAAATACTGCCAGGCTTGGGGCATCGACTACCTTTCTAGGAAGCCTTTTTTAGCATTTGGTTTAACTCTTTAGCCATATTGCCTTTATATTTACCTAAAGAATACAAAGAAGCTTGAGCACATACGCCCTCAGTTTATTGTAGTGGATAACCCTGAGGACAGAAAATTTTTTTTGAGGGTAATTTCTTCCTCTCAATTATTTTCAATTTAAATTATATTTTTTGTAAAAATGGTTTTGGTTTCTGCCAATGTTGTTGCATTTTTAAAAAATTCTGCTTGTTTAAAGATATTATTTTATTACTATTATGAATTATGAAAACTTGATGTCATGTAATTAAATTCCATTTTATAGCAAATATATATAAGATTCATTTGATTAACTAAGTGAATGTGAACATTGAAGCTAATTGAGGTATGCTTACTTATTGAATTATAATTTACCAAAAGTAAATTCATATCATGTGGAAGAACACTAAGCGATTTCAAACTCTAGAGTTTAAAACATCTAGAAAATGCAAAAATATTTGGTCAGAACATATGGGAGTCACTATATTTAAATAACAGAGAGTACATATGGGTTGCAGTTTCTGTGTGCATGTGCACCTCTGTGCATGTACGTATGCAGCTGTATTTATGAAAAGGTGGAAAGCAACTCAAAAAACTAATTAACTGAAGAAAACCTACATGGAAAAAGGGCCTCTATGTAGATACAGAAGAACCATAATTTACATCAAATGACATAAGGAGATAAAGAGGTGTTGTGGAAGACAAGATTTAGGGCAAATTTGGGATGAAATTTCCAAAGGGGTCCCTCTAGAAAGCAGATTGANATATGAATATAACAATAAACAATATTGCATTGGCTTTTTGTGGTAAGGTTTTTGTAGTGGGCAGTGACTCCAGAAGTGGCTTCTGTGAGAAGACACCAGGAGCTGCCTCCATGTCTGACAGAACCAATCTAAAAATAAACCTGCTGTGTCAAAAGCTGATCCTATCAGCAGTGCTGGTGGGACTTTTGCGAGACCACATTTTAAAAAGGGTAAAATAAAATTTTGAATGAAGTATGTGAGAGGGCTAAGAAAGATGTGAGAGAAATATCCCAGCAGACATCAAGGTGAGAAAAGAAGGAAAGCAGGTGTACTCCAGGCGTCAGAGCAGAGGTTCCCCTCCATCTCTTGGAGAAGACCATGGTGAAGCTCTTAGCTCCCCTGTATCCCATGGACAATGATGGTGGAGCAGATATCCACCCTACAACCCATGCTGGAGCAGGTGGGTCTGTCCTGAAGGAAACTGCAGCCCACAGAGAGACCACACTGATGAGGGTTCTCAGCAGGATAAAAAAGAAAAAAGTTGTTGAATTTTGTTCTGTATCATAACCACTACTGAATAATTAGGAGGGAGTGATTTTCTTCATGTCTGGTATAATTAGAATATGCATATATATTTATTAGTTACTGAAAATATAAGAATTCTGTTTTGTTGTGTGGCATATTCAAAGTACTTGCCTTGAGCTATAAGTTTTGATTGATGTGAGTTTTGATCACCTGAGAATACCTTACTTTCAATTTCTGCAGCAGCAGAGGATGTGTTACAGACAGGAGTTCCTCTGAATTTAAATATTCATAAGTGAGTTAGGGTGAGTTGAGTTCAGGGCCCTTCTCACTATAGTTTTTACAGCCCAGATACACCCATTATCAGAAAAATAGTTGATGATACTTATTTCTTCAGGTGTGTGGTGTGAAGAATGATTCTTCATGCTAAAACAACAGCTAATAATCATATAATGTTGATATTAATAAACATAATTAAAAAAATAAAATGTGTTAGTTATCTTAAATGTTGTTCAATACTCAAACATAATTTGATGAGTGCTCTTCACAGACACCTACAGAGACATCTGTGGTAGTCAAATATAACAGGTTTTCCAGTAATCAGCAGTGTGTTACATTGTCAAAGTTAATGAGATGTCTGATAGAAAATAAAGACAGGCCTGGTTTGAAAATTTGCATCTATTTGTATCTCAGTTTTCTTTCAAGTTCTTCAGTAAAAACAATGTGCAAGACTGCTCAGTTTTTTTCTTTTCGGTATTTTGTGTTGTTTTTCAAAAGCAAGCAAAATTTTTCTAATTAAAGCACATAGCATTTATTGTGTCACTAGTGATAATTTTTCTATATTATATAGAATATAATATATTATATATTATTCAGACATATAATATATTATATATTATTCAGATATATTCTATATATCTGAATAATGCAACACAAAATATCTATAGAATGAGATAGAACAGACCATTTCAGCAGGGAGAGATCTGCCATGATCATCCAACTGCCTGACCACCTCAGGGTCGACCAAAAGGCAAANAGACAAGATTTAGGGCAAATTTGGAATGAAATTTCCAAAGGGGTCCCTCTAGAAAGCAGATTGAAGCAGCCTCTCCCCAGCTGGTCTGGGAAAAGATTTCCTTGGAAGAAAGTAGAAAAAATCTGTTTATTTAACAAAGTATTTACAAACATAAAAAATGAATAATATTAGACAACGGAACCTCTCATTGTTCTGAAGAGAGGGCAAATTCAGAAAGTCCTTTTTGTGGGTTGTAGTCTCTTATCAGTCCCTCCAGTGCTGGAAAATGCTGCGTCCTGGGCCCTGGTGGGCCACAGGAACGAACTCCTGGTGTTCTTCCGGGTTTTCAGCCCAGAGCTGGGCTGATCAGTTCCAAGAAAAAGAAAAACCACAGTACAGGGAACTTCTCTGCCTCAGCTAGCTAAAAAAACTAACTAAAAAGCAAAGGAGAGCTCTCTCCCTCTGTCTGTACTGCACACAGCGCAGTCCATGAGAGAGAATGCTGAAGCTCTTATCTTTATGTTTTTGAATACAGCTGCCTCAGACATACCACTGCTTCTCCTTCTCCCCTACTTCATTCTCAGATCTAGTTTTAAAGGTGTAAAACTTATTTTTGGGCTAAATAGATGAATGGGGATACAATTCAGCATCATAAAGCCTATCCCAGGATAGATATGTATCCAATTTATGCAAGAATAAAAAGGATTTTAATATTTTTTAAAAGATCTATCACCTCATTTCCACTTACAGCCATTAGCCATCTCTGAATAATATCTCATCAACCACGTTATAGTAATGTGAAAATAATTTCATAAACAGAATGGATCAATTCTTATCAATTTAGCATTGACTTGCTTCTTTGAGTTTACAACTCAACTATATTCTTCTTTTTTAAATATCATTCCTTGTTCAATCCAGGCTCTTTTCTCTCTCTCAAAGGCCCTGTATTAAAGCCTTTGATACAGACTTGTATTGTGGAATGGAGTGCAACTTGTTCATTTGTAGCTGTTCCCTGACAGAAAACAAAGCTCTTTTTACCCACCATAGAGGAATAGCATATTTCTACTTTACAGCAGTATGGAGCCACATTGTTCCTGATAAAGTACTTCATTCTTTCTGATTTCAGAAGCCTAAAAAAACAGATCCCACCATTTCAGTTCACTGTATGAAGTCCCTATCTGGTTGAAGGGCAGAAACAGGAACTTCTGGAATGACTTTGATGTCATATTTGCATAAACAACTAAAATAAGTTTGGTGAATCATTCCTTACAAGAACCATATTTTTGCCATCGAATGCAAGTGCCATCTAAATTACAAGCCTGGATATAGATAGCTACACCGCAGTCTGTGAAGGACAGATGAAGTTAAAAGCATCAGTCATTATGATCATGATGCAAAAGATGTGTAGAACACCAAAGAGGAAAAAATAGAGAGAAGTATTGTTGAATAGATTTTCCAACTTCAGAACAAAATTTGTATTATTATTACCCTAAAACTTGCTTCTTTTTTTTTATTTTTTTGGTTCTTGTATGATAGTTTTTTCTCTTTAAATTATTGCTTTTATTCCTAGAATACTGACTCCTAAGCAGATAATGAAGTGCTGACCTCAGATACAGTAGCAAATAGTAGCTAGGAAGACAGTTAGAAAACTCTTCCAGTTAACACAATACAATGTTTGGTCATTCATTTCAAATTTTGTACTCAAGTGTATAAAATATTTAATTTATTTTAGAAAAATTCTTAAGGGAAAAATTATTTTATTTCATTAAAGTCTACTCTTTACTCTTTCATTACTATCCATCTTTGTGTATAAGCAGAAACTTTTAAAATAAGAACCAATAAATAAATAAAGAAATAAAATAATAATCCTTTGAAATAAAAAATGTGCTTTTCCAATATCAATTTTCTAAATTTTTATCTCTCACATACACAAAAAATGTGACTATACAAAAATAAATGAGCACATTTTTGAAATACATGTCAATTTTCAATTGTTTGTTTATTTCAATAGACAGCTAATTTCACATTCTTCTTTTTTTTAGACTTTGTTTTTTAGATTGTTTTACTTTTAAAAAATGTTATTGTTTCTGGGCTTCTTTCCCAGCCTTTATTTAAATAATTCATCCTGAATCTTAGCAATGATTTCTGTGATGTCAGTGCTTTGGGCAACACAAATGAAATTCTGGATGGTATTATCCTGTACTTCATTCTCAATAAACGACGAGCAGTAATTCCACACTACAGTATGTGGTTCAGGCTACTTAATTTAGTCCCTGAGAAAGTTAATGCAGTTGCCACAGTTAGGCACCCCATGGTCTCTGAACTGACGCAGGATGCCCAAGCTTGCAGTACAGGGAT
>VYZP01070549.1:3186-14271 GCA_013400635.1 Hypocryptadius cinnamomeus
TATAACTACTTTGGCTCCAGCTCTGGTTACAGAAAGCCTTTCGGAGCATGGCCAAGCAATAGCGACCCTGACTGCTGCACTCAAGGCAAGCTTTTGCAATCCCCACACTTATCAGACCAAATGCTCGGCTCCAGCATCAGGAGTAGGGGAGAGAACAGGGCAGAGTCGATCACAGGGAAATACTGGGGAAATCAGGGGAAGGAAGAATATTGTGGGCTCCTTAGGGCAGGGGAAATCAAGAGAGATGGGGGCTATACAAGGGCTGTGCTACACAGTAAACTATGAGCAGAGAACAGAGACAGAAAAATTAAACGCAGCTTTAGATACACATCACACCCCTCCTTTTGTGAATCATGTAACCGGAAGTTAAGTGAAAGAAACCCTAATTTGAAACTGCACCCAGCCTTTCTCCTCCTTTATTCTGTTAATAAATAATTTTTGTAGATAACAATGACTGGTATGTGAAACTCATGTAGTGTTGGAGACTTCGCTCACATATACGTTACACATTATGTACTAACACACCTTAAGGGACGATAAGAACTTGTTGTAATGACATGTAACTGTTGGTGCCTGGCATCTTAATAGTTACTAATATTTCTAATGTTGCTAATTACTAAATTACTAATATTACTAATTAAAATACGGTATGTGCTGTAATGCACAGAGTTGCTGAAGGAATAGGAAGGAAAACGTACACTGCAGCAAAAAACCCCATTATTTTATTAAACTCTCTTTTTCCAGAGTATACTCTGCTTCTTTAATTGGGATAAATTGATGCTGCATCTTTTAGCAAATTTTAGTAAGATAGTATCTTTCCAGAAATTGTAAACTAGACATAATTTTTCATAATGCTTTACACCTTTTCATTGGTTTCTTTGAGGGCTTTTTCTGTTGAATATATCTTATTCTTCAGTGTGTAAATAGTATCATTTTACTTGTGTTTTTTTGTTACTTCAGAGTTTGGCCCTGAAAATGTCCTGGACTTGTGCTGTGTTAGAGCCCTACTAAACTCGCAGTGACCAGTTCTGCATGGAGGGCTTTGCTTGGAAAGGTTCATTGACACCTGGGCAGTTTGGGCAGGCAAGTACAATACACCCTACATCTTTGTCAGAACTGCACGGAGACTGCCCCTAACCACAAAAAAAAAAAAAAGAAAAAAACAAACAAACAAAAAATCCACCAAACAAAAAAAAAAAAAAAACCCAGAAGCCAATAATTGATATANAAAAAACAACCCAGAAGCCAATAATTGATATAGTAAGTATTTGTATTCATAAGCAAGGAAAGAAACCTTAACAGGTTAAGAATGCCCCAAAAGATATAGTCAAGTAAATTGTTTTCTGTTAAAATAAGCTACAGTAAGACGACAAAAAAAACCCCAAAAAAACCCAAAAAAACCAAACAAAAAAACCCCCCACAAAACCAAAAAAAAACCAAAAAACCCCACCAAAAACCAAAACAAAACAAAACAAACAAACAAAAAAACAAACTCCAAAATAACAACAACAAAAAAACCCCCAACCAAGACCTCTCTGTATTTTGAGATCTTAACCAAGGTTTACTTAGCTTTTATTGTCTCCACTCCTAAGACAAAATTGTAGTGCCCATGTTAATTAGATGTGCTTAACAACACATAAAAGTAACCCCAAGCAGAACTGGAAAAAAAGGTCAGCTTTTTACTTAGCTAAACATCTGTGGTGAGAAGAATTTTATTGAAAACCTTAGCACTGCAAAATCACACACAAGTAAGCTGTAGTCTGTAAAAGTCACAACCATTCATAAAATGTAGTACACAAGGTTGTTAGAAAGAGCTGAGAGAAAGACCTATCTATTCCAAAACAAATTTACAAAGTCTAAAATTAAACAAAGAGTGGTGGAAGGTAAGAGAAAGGAGAACAGAAAGCATTAATTATTTTGTGAAGGGCAAAAATGTAACAAAAGAAGGAAAATGAGAAGCAGCATTTTGCCAGGAAAGCCGTCATTTGAGCTTTTAGAAGCAGTTGTTCATAGAAATTGGCAGGGAAGGGATTTCCATGTCCATAACTCCAAGTCAGAGGTGAATGGCATTTTAACCTTATACTTCTGAGAAAATATTTGTAAAGAGACTAGAAAGAGACACATCCAGGGCCAAAATGAGATGAGGAAAAACATATGAGAAAATATAAATCAGCCTCTTAGTAAAAAACAGAAAATAACTGAACTCCTCCTTCTCAGGTAGTGCTGTATCTTGGACCCAAATAGCAGAAACATAAATTGGTACCTGTCACTGTTATCTTTGTTTAAATGCCAGCAGCAAATGCCTCACAGAATATATGCGTAAATATAGCTTGTAGCTGAGGTTTTCTCAAAAGGTGAAAACATTACTTACTAATTGATAAGAAAACAAATGCAGCAGAATGCCAATGCAAAACCTAGATGCTGTGAGATAGCTGGCAGTATGGTGGATGGATACAGCAGAAACTAAATAATGCCTTGTTTCTTTATGCAAAATATTTTCAAATATTCATAACCCACCCAGCTAAAACAGGGACTAACATGTGCTGAGGATGGGGCAGTCTTGGGAGGTATCTATTTAGTAGCATTACCCCTCACTGAATGTTATCTTTCAGTCTGAAAGTATAAAAGCAAGTGGGGCAAAGGAAGCTCATTTTTTCATGAGGAAGCAAAGCATCTGATCATCTACAGGAGTGTGCAGCCATTTATTAACCCTGGTTTCTTGTTTTCTTCTTTGAATGCCCTCTTGGCTGTCTTGCAAAAATGCTGGGCATCTAACCTCATTGGGATGGAAGAACCACCTTCCTCTACAGGAGTGGGGACAGCTAGCACCACAAGGTCTAGGTGAAAAAACCTCAGGGAAAAACCATTTTCTTATATATCTGAGCTATTCTTTTAATGCGTATGTTCAGACTGGGTTGCCTAAAAGCACTTCTGGGCATCACTCCCATAAATCATAATTACTACTGCAAACAGGTTATTTCTACCATTTCCTGATGCATGACTATGATCAGATCATCTAACCTAGAGCAAAAGCCCAGGTCCTGCTGCCACAGACCGAGGACCCGTGCATGAGGCTGAGCCGTTCGTTCCCGGCTCGCAGTACTGCGAAGGGGCAGAAGATGGCAGAAGGAAGCCCTGGACTGCATCCCACCAGCCCAGGCGGGAAAGCTCTGCCGGGAGCTACTCAGCAGAGGACAAAACAGCCACGTCTGACCTCCTTACGAGGATCGCTTTTCATCTCGGCATTTTTAGTGTTTTCTTCATTTTTAGAGTGTTTTCTTTGCCTTTGTGTATTATCCTTCTGTAGCAGGTGAAAGGAACAGGAAAACCCGCGTCATCAATTAATGGCATAAGGGCTGGTGCAATCAGTGGAATTTTGGGGTTTTCTGATCACAGGACAAGCTGAAAACCAAGTAGGAACATAAAACATTTAATCCAGTAATAGTCTGGGTGTGAACTTCTCTTTTCACCCGGTTATTTTGCTCTTCTTTTGTAGCAATTGCTGAGATCTGAATCTGGTCTTTTATGGCAACCTTTGGAGAGCCATGTTCCAAAGGACAACAGTCCTCTGAAATCTCAAAAACAGATGAAACACCAGATTGAGATCTCTTGCATGGCTTATTTTGTATGTTATAGCCAAGTACTTTGTTCAATGAGATCTTCATGCACTCTTTGCTTGCAAGGGCTCTTTTACATACTGGTCCAAACACACCATCAGAGAGAACACCAGCACAGGGTCAGTGCCAGTCCTTCTTGCCTTCATTCAGTGTTAAGCAACCTGTCAAAGGCAATGCTCCTGCCTTTAGAGTGAAAATTTAGTGAAACCACAAAACCCTTTCATCCACAAGGAACTTAAAAGGGGATTTTGACAAAGCTGCAAAGATGAAGACAGAAACATTATTTGATCCTTGAACATCGGCTGCTTTCTTTCCAGTCTCTTCACTTGATCAAATACCTCAAAATGAGAGTCAGCAGCTAAACTAATCTGTTCTGGAACAGATCCTACAGCAATGTCCAAGTGAGCAATGACCACAGATAAATCTCCAAAGGTAGCTGTAGGTCGCAGCACAGACCTCTTTCAGAGTGGATTGACTAGGAAACTCTCCTTTACCTGCTTCTCTGCTCTTTTCTTTCTCCCCACTTCAATCTACCTGGAAAGCCCAGTACTCTGAATGACTCGCTGCCATCACTGCTTTTCTGGCAACCTCTTCTTTGCACCCTTTTTGCCCCACATATGGAGAGGGCAAGGAGCAAGGGACTTTTACTGGCTGCCTCTTAAGGTGTGCTGCTGCCTGCAGCACCTCGAGGTGATGGCAAGCACAGGCAGCCTCTGTCCCCAGGGCTCTCCATGGAGCTCTGCATCACTGCAAACAGACCCATGCTCATAACATCAGCAAGAATTGAAAACAGAAGTGCTCAAACTTAGTGGCACTAACACCACGTCGCTTTACACAGCAGGATTGGTGTTAGCCCAACTGCGCAGACTAAGACAAAGGACACTGCTGGTTCTTAATTAATTTTGTTCAAGAAGGAGCAGCAAGCAGCTACTCACATTTTTAGGGGAACTGAACCTCTTTAATGTGTCTGTCCTCCCTCACAGGTCCAGGTGACCAAAACAAGAGCTGCATTGCCTTGGTGCCCCCTCCAAGGCCAGCCTAAGTACAGCACAATGAAGCAGCACTCTCCTGGTGTGCCCACCCAGCATTCTGCCTGCTGACGCTCTTGTCCTTGCTCTCACTGCCCTGATAAAGTGTGGTACAAATTGGAGTTATTTGGGTTGTTAAATAAGACCAGCTGTGTTAATTTTATCTCCACTCAAAACAAAGCAAAACAAACACACACAGAAAGGATTTGACAAGGGGAAAGAGAAGAAGGAAATCAATAGGGAAATAAATAATAGGTTTTAAGCTTCTAAGAGGGTATTAATGCAGATTAAAGAGCAAACAAAAACTCTGAAGCAAGCTGATGGTGTCCTTTTAAGTGAACATGTGTGGGTTTATACATTCGCATATGCCCTACAGGTGCACTTGCCAGCTATCCAACCAGACTGTATAAAAAGTGTACATGATTTTTCCTCCTCTACCTCAACCCACCAGGCATGTTTGCAATAAGAGAAGCTGAACAAGTTTGGTATCTTCCTAATAAAAATTCTTAATAATTATTTCAGGTATACAAAGACTTGCCTCTTTTCTTTTTCTCTTAAGACAAAAAGGTTGGAAAGATATTCTGTTTGTCAGTCTCAGCACTCCAGCCATCACTCTGATTTTTAGACAATGCCAAGAATTTTTTTGTAGGAAGAAATAATTACTACTATCTCTTCAAATAGTTTCTGTGAGGTTTCTCAGAAAAAAATCTGTGAGAATGTTGTTGATACTCTTCGGTGGAGTTAAAACCTGGAGTCAATTTGCCATGTAACCAATGCATAGCCTGTTGCAGAAGTGAGAAAAACTTAACAAAATTTAGCAAGTTATGCTTTTAGTAAGCAAATACTTGGTGATGTCCATGACTTTTCCAGCTGCCTAGACAACAGGAGAAGTTGGGGAGGCAGAAAGATTTCTTGAAGTATCTATCCCATTTGTAGGTGCCTGTCTCCTAAAAATTTACATCTGCAAATCTCTCTCACTTCCTGTATGTAATCCTCATTCTAACAGTTCACTTCCATATCTCTGACAATCATTAATGTCTAAAACTAAATCTATGGTAAATTTTTCTCAATTTTTTTCACTGTTCTTAAGCTCATACTTCTTCTAGCCCATGATCAGGGAAAATTTTAGATTCTCATCCCTGTTTCAGTCACTGTACGAGCCATGTCAATTTGCCTTCTCTTACATAATAGCTCGCAGATTCATCCTTTCTTGCAGCATCCAACTAAGACTCGTAGCAGCATTGCATCTTTTTGTCTTTTGTCTGTAATAATCTGGTCTCCAGCCATGTTCCAGCACTATTGCTGCCTTCACTTCCATCTAAAATAGCAGGAATAGAACACTGTTCCCAGATCATTGCTTTGGCTGCATCACCACTCTCCTTGTGTCCTTGCAGTGGTTTTGCATTTTTGAACACAAGCAACTCACCTTTGCCTTTAAGATCCTTCACATTTAGCCTCACCCTATCTGTCAAATATATTGGCCTATCAAACTGTCAGCTTCTGCCTGTGATCTGACAAAGATGACAGCCTTGATCACCACTTCTGCTTCTTCCTTACTCCCCTCTATGCTTTCATCTGCCCAGCCCCTGCAAAAGGAATAGTACTATGGAAAAAGCTTAATTTCACCTCCCCAGCAAGCTTCTCCATCTGTAGACAGACAAATAAACTCCATAACTCCCTTCCTGCACTGCAAATGCAAGGCTGGGATTTTAGCATACCTACTAAATGCTGTTCAATTTGTACTTCTCATATACTTTCATCTAACTCACACTGAGCTCATCCGCCACGACTGACGTTTGGAAGAGTTGTAGCTTTTGCTACCTGCCTCTGACCTGCACATCACAGGGGAGCCCTTGCTCCTTTTAAAAGTGTTAGCAGTGACTGTGAGGAATTGTTAACAAGGAATCCAGGTCATTTTATTTTTGTAAAGGTAAGGAGCCATGTTCATGAAAGGTATTAGGTGCCTAACCTAATGTTTAGATGCCTAACCTGTGGAAATCAGTAACAAATTTTATAAGGACTTTATAGAAACTAGACACTCTCCTCCCTCCAGCTCTGCAGATATGTTTTTGAGGCCTCAAGCCTCAAATGGCTGGAGCAGAGAGTGTGGGTGGTCAGCTCTGCCTACACTGAACTACAGTGCAAGGGGTTCCCTGTAACTAAGCCTCTTCCCAGCAAGGGAAGCTCAGTTTCTGGGTCAGTGCTGTGTTAGCCTCTGCTGCTTCATCTATTTTATGTATATTGTCTTTGCCTTCTCATCTCTTCCCCTGCCAGTTAGTGAACACAAACCCTAGATAATGGCAGTATCTTGTAGCCATAGCAGTATTCCTGCCTACACCACTGACATGCTGGCCAGATCCAGCTCAGATTTTCTCTCATAAGGTCTTCCTCCCTTGGCCCAGTTATGAGCTAGGAAGGAACAGCTTCCTGCCCTCTGCATATGAGTTTTTTCATCATGGTTGTTCAGCTGCCACATCAAGACCTGCTTTCAAGGTAGTGACCTGGTCACAGACTCTAGCATTGCAACGATTAATTTTACTGAACAAAGGTGTTTATTCTCAGCTATCATTATTATTCTGCTTGCTTAGGTCTTGGGAACCTCTTTGGGCTATTGACTTGATGCACTTTGGGAGAGGTTATGGCATTGGACTGCTCAGGACTCTGAGACAGCTAAAATGGATATTAATGACTAGACTCATTGTTACATAATTGCATAATATCAGGAGGCTGTTACACTCAAGTAGTTTTGGCCACCTCCCTTCTTTCACAGAAGCCAAAATCTTGTACCTGGACTGTGTTGCCTAACAAAACTGAGCTCTTTCTGACCATTTTTCATTTGCTGCTTCTACTACTATGAATTCTTGGCAATGAACCTTAGTGTAACAAGAGTTATGATACGGAGTTACATGACAGACTTTGGAAGAGGTTTTAACTTTATTAACTCTTAGCCACCAAAGTGGAATGGCGTTATATTTGGACGTTTTATTCTTTTGATGTTTCTAGAAATCCCACTGAAACACTGTTGACTAATGTTCAGTCACTCATAAAACTTTAAAGACGGTTAAAATTTTTGTTTATTCCAGCTCTGAGGGAGATGTAGGTTGTACTATTTTATACATTAATAACTTTTACTCCATAAGGACCAATAAAAATCAGGCCCAAATTAAATCCCAGAGATTTAGTTTAGAGGTCAATTTTGCCAGTGGACAGCCTGGAAAATAAAAATTTGTCCCAAAGAAATAATATTAATTTATGTTTAACTTCATCTCCCTGAATGTGGAAAATGGACCACAAGTGAACTAGAAGGGAATCCTTGTGTTGTTCTCAATTCCTTATAGGAGGAGATGCTTTTTAGTCTGAAACACTAAGTTGAATTCACTTACTTCACTTTCCATTTCATAGGGCCTTGTACCCTGATTGCTCTCTTTGAACACGCACAAGTTTACTCTGGTCCCATTTTGGAAGAACTAAGTCCCTGAAAATCAAAACCTTTGAAATTTCTGGATTACAAGTATTGTTCAAATAAATGTATAAACTGTGTTGTGCTGTTATGGCAAAAAGGTCTATCCCATGCCTTGTGGGTTCTTCGGACAACCTCAACAAGGTTCTTCAGTCCAACAAAGGTTTTTCAGCAGAATGTCCTGACAAGAAAAATGTGACCTTGACAAAGGGATCCATCACAACACAGTGAATTTAATCATTGTGACTTCTCGTGCATTATGCTGTGTATATTTGCCCTTTTTGCTCCCTATCCATAATTATATGTCAGTTTGTTTGCTCCTGTTTCCCATACTCCTCTGGTGTACTGGCTTCCATACCTATGCAGACCTGTCCCAGGATAGCATTTTCACACTAACCTTCAGCTTGTGAACTGCCTCAGCAGACTTTAGCTTGTGCTTAACTGTAATGAATCACAATATTCAAATACTGAAATGTTGGAAAATATTCAGTCAGAAGTATCAGGTAATTTTCTTTAGGATCCTGCTCCCTTGGTACAAATGTTTCAGGGTAGTTATTTTTAGGTGCTGCCTGCATGTAAAACTAAAAAGTGCCAATGATTTTCCATGCTAAATCATCTTCCTGGTCAGTGTGCTCCTTTCCTGTTTCAGGTTTCAGTGATGACTGAGATCACAGAGAAATCTTCAGCTACTCTGAGGTCAAAAAGATCTCAATTGGAATCTTTAATATTTAGCATGCTCTGTTGATGCTACACTTCTCTATAGAAAGCTTTCTAAAGCTTTGCATAGTAAATGAGAGATTTACACATTGTCTGTAACTCACCCCTTTCAAAGGATCTGCTTCTCAGTTCAAGAGCTGCATAAATACATGTTTTTCCTTTTTTTGTAGGATTACTTTAGAACAAACACATTGTGTTATGATTGGTAATTAAATCAATAAATCTCTGAAACAGTTCACAGCTTTTTGATTTATTTCAATGGTCAGTGCAACATCTTGTGCTCACATTGAGCTCTTTGAAAATTATATATGGCTATGTTGACAAGTTAATTTTTTCCATTCCATCTCTTTCTCACTTCCTAATGAAACTGAAGACTGCATATAGCTCGACTATTTTTTCACAATGTACTTTCTGGAGTACTTAGCACTTATGTTTCATATCAACTTTTATTTTGAGTAATGAATTAGCACTTCAACCCCAAAATCTCTCTGACAAGAACTTGAATGTACATGTATTTTCCCAAGTATCACAAATAACACATCCAAATGTGCGCACAATATAAATGCGTGCTCATCAAGGAGGGGAAGGAAGGTCTATAAAAACATTTGGATCTTCATTTCAGACAGGCATGCTGAAGTCTGGATGTTTGTTCAAAGCCTCTCCAAATGTATCTGAATCTTTTGGCTCTGGAAATCAATCGGAAATCTTGCAAGGTCAAACTTTCTCATGAGATTACCTCTAATACCTCTTCAGCTTCAGTCAGGCCAGTAAAAATACCACAAAATGCTCTCTTGTCCCCTTTTCCTCCGAGCCGAAAATGGAAAAGATGAGGAATGTGAAAATTAAACAATTAATCAAATTTTTTCCAACCCTCAGGAAAAGGCTTGGTTCAGTTCAAGTTTGGTGGTTTTTCTTTTTACAAGGTTTCAGGTTTGCTCTTGTTTTATGCAAATTTTTTCAGAGAACCCAATTTTGTATGTGAATTGCAATAATTCTCATGGTCAGAACTGCTCCTGTTAGCTTTAATGGGCTTAATAACTGCTCCACAGTTTTTCAATTTCAGAGTACAGTGTTTACTAGGGGTTTCTATCCTTATATGCAATCACATTCCCAGTTTTTTCACACTTCCTGATATTATGGGGTACTTTTTTCCAACAGCTCTCCTGACACATAAGGAAAACACTGATCTATAAATCTATTTTAACTGTGCAGAGGCATAGTCAAACCTATACATCACACACATTACACTGGGCTAATGTGGAATTTAATGTGATACAGACACACTGTTCAGGGATGTTGTACATCAATGTACCATACATGTTTTTGACCCAGTGATGATTTCCTGAAACACTATCTTCTGCTGAGAAGGAATTCCAGGAACACTTTTGCTTTGATCATGATATTGCAAAGATCTTCTTCAGAACTGGTGAGTTCCTGAAGTTCTTTTCAGTTTCTAAAGCCTATATCTCATGCAGATTAGGAGCAGTTTTAGATGATTCATCAAACAAAATTTCTTAGGTTGATTGTGAGCTGTTACCTCAAAGTTGCATGTAAGCAAACCATACTGTAAAAAATTACATAACATAACATAACATAACATATATTATTAACACGCAAATATAATTTTCATTTGTAACTGAGGAAGATTTTGAATAGCTGCTGATTGTCACAGAATAATGGCAGCATCAAAAAAAATGTTTCCAGGTGGGAATACTTCTTTGCCCCTCTTCATTCTTCTTTACACTGGTAAGTGAAATGTCAAGGAAGTTATTCCAAAATTAAGTTTTTGCCAAAATGTTCTGTAGTGAAAATAGAATAAACATGCTCTTTTTGACCACTTCACAAGACAGGAAGTTAAACCCATGAAATTACACAAATTTTATTATTGGATTGTTTGTTTTTCTCTGTAAAAAAGTTCATGATACAATAGATGAAAGGTCTGAAATAATTAAGAAAAAATAATACAGTTGCAAGTATAAATTTGGATTTTCTCTTTGTTTCGACAAGTATGAGAATGCCAAACTTGCACTTCTGAAGGTGTCCGTGATGTGATATGCAAAATATAGTTACTTTTCTTTTAGGTTTTAATGACATTTGTTCATTTTCCCACAAGGACTGAAAATTAATTATAAAGAGTTGCATGTTTTCCAGTCCTCTTGCTTTGTTCTGAACACTACTGTTAATTTAGTCTGGAGTTTGATGATTAAGTTCTTTTTAAGTGCTCACACACTATAAAAAAAAAAGAAATAAAAAGGATTTATCC
>VYZP01070549.1:14841-31190 GCA_013400635.1 Hypocryptadius cinnamomeus
TGTTTTTCTCTCTTTCTTATTTTTCTTTAAGGGAATTTAATCATTATGAGTGGTTCCAGATTTGTAGCAATGGAAAAGGAAGATTTCAGCTTTATGGAAGGTAAGCCAGTAGGTATCAAAAATGCAAATATATTCATTATGCACTTCCACTTTTTCACTTCACAAGGAAAATTAGTCTCTGGGGCATTCTGTTTTTCACGCTTCATGAAAAGCTTCTACTATGCTCTAAATACACCTTTCTATGTGTATAAGCATGTGACAGAGTAGCAGATGGAAATATTTATGTACCCTTTTCTTTCCAGTGAGAATGAGTGGTTGGACAGCAGAAGAGTTGTCTCCCCAAATCAACAGCTCTCTCTCTATCTGGTATTTGCAACAAAATCAAAAGATTACAGGTAGAGAAACCATGGCAACTCAACATTTGTTCCTAGGTCAGAGTGCAGGCAGCATTTTTGCCACCAGGAGAGTCTGTCTATTCTTCCCTGGAACTTCTCTTCCTGATTCTTCCTGGGAACCTGCACCACAAAGGTGAAAGGCAACTTTATGAGCTGTGGCAATCTCAGCATGCACCAGCTCCAAGGGCTGAAACAATAGCTCAAATGGATCAACTAACAGTCCTTATTTCATAGTCATCTGTCCTCAAACCAGCTGCACAGAAGGACAGGAGGGAGGGCTGAGGCTGAAGACAAAGGACAGGACAGCACAGCTGACAATCTTGTCTCTGCACATGCAGTACAACATGTATGGCAGCCTGTATCTTACACAGGGAACTGTACCAAACTGCACCAGGAAAACCAAAATTTATGTCATGGGAACAAAATACAACAAGTTTAAGAGCTGGACTAGAATCAGTTACATATTTCGCTGGGTAATGTCAATGATAAATTACCAGATTTGGTAACTAGATTTTACAGAAGTATGAATCTTGTGCGTGTCCAGAATAGAAGATTTAAAGTGAAATGGGATACAGTGTGGTAGGAAAGAATTCCAAATGGCTGCCACTAGTAAAAACACAGTTTGAATCTGTTGTCTAAGCAGAAACATGCAATTTTCCAGGATATAAATAGAGTTGGTGAATTTCTGTGTCAACAAAAGGGCAAAAATGGTTGAAGGTAAGTTAATAGAAAGGCCATAGTTCAGTGCCAATCATTTCATGTCAGAGTCCTCTGACTGCATATCAAATGTATACAGACTGCTCTAGTTTCAAGCTAATTGGTTTGGGATTTTCCAGTGCTCTGTACTGCTTGATCGGGAACACATGAGACCATAGAAGTGTCAAAGGATATCGCTGGCAATACCCCAGTAGCAAATCTTTCCTCTTTTCCTGCATGGTCCATTTAATTGAACACTCATATCAGTGGCAGATTCATTGCAAAACACATTTTTCATTTTTATGCTCTTTTTATGAAAGCTGTAAAGTTATATGCTTAAAAGACTTTGGCTAAAAACCTATGTGAAAATGGATAACATTTACTTTTCCTCAGCTTGGGGTGGAGTAAGCGGTTCACATTTATGAATATCCCTGAATGTGATGCATTTTTATTAACATTTCTACTTACAAGCCATTACCATATGTCTGATTTTAAATGCATATTGAAAGATTAAATTCAAAATACCTGCTATCTTTATGTATATGAGAAGGTCCAACAATTCATACAAGATGCACTGGGGAAGACTGAAAAAAAGGCTGCTGCTGACTAGTTTTTCCTTATTTTACCTCTTTATGCAACCTGAGGATATCTTAAATACATTACAGAGGCATTCTACCCATCAATGAGTGTTTAGAATAATGGCATTATCTGAAGTGGTCCAAGCTGACAAAACAATCAGGCCAAACCTGAGCCCCCATTTTTTATGGAAGGAAAATTCCTATTGACGTCAATGGGAGTTTTGCCTGACTACAGAATAAGGAAATTGGCCCCAAATGATATCTCCAAAGGGGGCTTTAGAGCACAGCAGCTGTATCTCATGAGCCAAATCTCCAGGTTTCCATTATTCTTCTCCCAGCCATTAGTGAAATTACTAAGTGAGCCAAAGTAAGAATAATGCTCTGGGAAGTGAGGCTAAAGCACGCGCCACATATTCTGTATGTACACACACGACTTACAGTCACATCACTGTTCTCAGAAAGAAAGTTACAGTAACAGGCCACCATGCTTGCTACAGTAAAACGAAGGGAATTCACTGCAGGGGCATCAAAGAGATAGAGCACCATAAAAGTTAGCAATGAAAGGACCTATGGTTAGATTCAAAAATACTTAGGCCCCTGAAAAGGGTTTGGTTTGGGTTTTTTCAATTCAGTTCTTTTTATGCAGTGACTTCTTGATACAATAAACAGGAATAGTTATCTGAAAGTACAGACCAAAAGTCCAGGACTCCCTCCTTCAGGAAATTGCCCATATCTCCCTCTTTTTAGGCCTGAGCTCTCTTTTTAGCACATACTTTGACAAAATGAACTAAGTTCACTTCCTTTTCCTTCCCCATAGCCAGGGTTTAAGGCATTCAAGTGGAAGATCTGAATCTTCATGTCTTTAAGATGAAGAGGGTCTGAATCCAGATTTCCTACACCTCAAAGCTGAAGGCTCACACCATTACATTACTACATAGAGGAAGATGGGAAGGGTGGCTTCATGCTCTAGCTTTATGATGAAAGTGGCACCCACAAAAAATTTTGTGAGGAATGCCTTCATTCATACATTTTGAGTAGATCCTGCTTTCCAGATGAAGTGTCTCAGTGCTCTTTGGGTGAGGAGGTGGCTAAGTTCTGAACCCCAGGGAAGCTTATGCACAACATCTGTCCAAGGCTACTTACTGAGGTAGTCTTCTCTCATGTACTCCATTTCTGTCCCTTACCACCCCTGACCCATGTAGCAATGTGGAGTGCCAAATGACAATCAGCAGCTGAACAAGAAGATTCAAATAGGAGTCCTTTGTCACCAGTACAAAGCCATGAAGACTTGGTGAATTAGTCCATTTACATACTCTCTGTTTAATAAATTGTGCTCTACAAATGGAACATGCTAAGCCATCATGCTACATGAGGCCTTCTTATCCAATATCCCTCTGACAGAGATCCTATGATGAAACGTGTTCTGGGCTGTGCAACATGCTCACTGGTGTTTCAATGAGCAAAGTACTTAATGCAGTTTGTGGAGAATGCAGCCCAGCTGAGCAACAAGATTGCTGAGCAATGACTTATGGAGTTTTTCCTGATCTTCACATCTTCTGGCATCACCAGCAAGAATAATATTAAAATAAAAATATGAAAGAAATGGAAAGGCAAGAGATCTTTTCAAAGGTCATTGAAAATTCACCTTGAAAATGTGGGGGCTTAAATACCAGGATATTCATTATGGATTAAAATACATCATTCTATTCATTTCAGCAGCTGAATGGGCTGTAGCCACAGTCATGCTGGCACTTCCCTGGTCAGGAAGTGGGCCATAACGGCACAATCCAAAGAGCCAACACACTTCCCACACAAACATGTTCAGCATTACTGTCAGGCCGTCCTTGTAGAGAAGTCCAATAAGCCTGGTGTATCAGCCACTCCTCCTGGTTTTATGCCATGAGTGAATTTGAGGATACACTCTGGATACATACAGATCTCCTTTTAAAGAAGTTCTTCTCTTCACAGGGTGAAAAAACCTTGCAGTTTTTCAAACTGTGACCTGATTTTCATATTCTACTGATGAATTATCAACTATGGCATAAGTTTAAAATAAGTTTCTAGCTAAAGTTAGGTATCTGCCAAAGAGAACAAGCAATTAGTACATAGAGTTATACTTTTAAAATTGATGCAAAAATTTCCCTGACATTGAAATGAACATCAGAAATGCGGTGATCAAACTGGTCTCTTAAAGACAAAGTAACAACACGTGTTTCACCTTCACCAGCCTTCTTTCACAACATGCTTCTTGCAGAAAAACAACTTTTGTCAGTTTTCTGGAGTCAGTAAGCCTATACTGCAGCAGGCCTGGGTGACAGCCAGAAAGTGATTGTCTTCAGAGGATTATGGGTAATGCCTTACTAATTAACTATAATGGTAACCTGGTAATGTTTAATAGTGGGTTAGGCATTGCTTTCCCCTCCGTCAGATGTTATCCGTTCAAGGAGAAAAAATATTTGTAAGGTGATTTCACTTACGGTTTCAACATATTCTAAATGAACAATCTTTGTTCTCCCACAAACGGTATTGTGTTGGATAACACAGCTGACAAGGTTTCATAAATCCTTTTCCAAGTTCAGCTTAATTGCAATTCAATATTCTTTTGTTTCTATTAACCCAGGTAAATAAATAGAGTGAACTGGCAATTTTGGACTGCGATCTATGGCACAGTCCCCAATGTACTGGCACACGCTGAATTCTTGCAGATCACAAATCTGCAAGAAACATGTTTGTGTCTTCCAACAAAATGTCATCAAACCTCTAAAGGAATCCATATTTATACTTCACAGGGTGTGCTACAGCTTCACATTAGAAGCAGGCAGGCAGATTCTAAAGCAGCAGGCTTGAAACAGGGAGAGGAAAGATTCCTCCTTTGAACCTTGCTCTTCCAAGTACTAGTATTGTAACTTATTTAAACTAATTTATTGTATAATGAAAGCAATTCACTTTTTTCCCCCAATCTTTCCCCTTTTCACACAATTCCTCTGTTACTTATTATAATGACAATCTTCGGTGCTTTTCCTCCATTAAATAAAGCCCCAGTTCTCTAATACGATGTATATTTTACAATTAATTTTATCCCTCTGTGGTAAAACTACTTTCAATCCCTAACTTGCAAATACTCACCATAAAATTTAACAGACTATGGTGAGGGAAAATTAAAATTATTTAATTCACTATTAAAGAATTTCTAAAAAAACTCAGCTGTTGTAGGATAAATAACTGCTTAAAATACACAAAGCAAAGATTGAGGGTAAGAGGTCACTTTTCATAAAAGTGTATCTCTGTTGTCCTATGTCAAACTGTTCTGGAATCTGTCCTGTTTAACATACTTACACAGGAACTGGATGAACAAGAATGCAGCAGTATTTGCAGACCATATAAAATAGACCAGAGTAGCCATAATCAAGATAAATGCAAAGAATTGCAGGAGAATCCTCTAGGACTAAGGGACAAAATAGAATTTGGAGTTTATTTGACAAATGTAAAGCAATGTACACAGGCAAAAAATACCTTACAGTTTTTTTATTTATTAATCGCCACTATTAAGGAACTCAGTTCTGGAGTCATGGTGAATAATTACCTCCAAAAATAGTGTGGTCAAAAAGACAGCTAGAACATTAGGATATTTCAGGAAAGAAACTAAGAATAAAATACATCAATATGATCCATGCTGCACATATGTGTTGAATACAATAATAGAAATAGAGAAAGTACAGAGGAATTAGACCGAAACAGTTTCCGTATGTTGGCAGATTTGGAATAGTAAAACACTTTTAATCCTGCACAAGAATCCTGAAGCCTCAGAGGACAGTTTGATGGGGAGGGCCAGTAGGATACATTCATTCACTGGTCTAAAGAAATGCATAGAAATCATCATAATAAGCAATGATTCAGAGGGAAACCTCTGGCACAGGGAGACTGTAATCTGCTGACTACCAGAAGCTGGCAGAGCATAATAAAGAAAGATAATACTTGCCTTGGTCTTGCATTATTCTTTAAGTATCTTGTCTCAGGAATCAGGCTCTGGTGGTACTAAGCTAGATGGTCAGGCCTTAAGGGGTAGTTTATCTCTTCTCAGCATCTCCTTATGTGAGATTTACTTCATCTCCCTTTGGATAAGGATTTCTAAAGTGAAGAAACCTACACCTGAAGTTGTCATCAGAGGCTCCTATTATGTGGAGAATCGGGCATTTTTAGGGCATGATTCATGCAAACTAGTTTAGACACTGTCATGGTTTAGCCCCAGCCAGCAGCCAGCCCCACACCATCACTCCAAAGATCTCCTCCTTCTTCTTCCCCCCACTTTATGTCATATGGTCTGGGATATCCCTTTGGTTGACTGGCGTCACCTGTCCTGGCATGTCTCCTCCCATCCTTCCACGCACCCCCAGTCTCCTCACCTGTGCAGCAGTACAAAAGGAGAAAGAAAAGGCCTTGGCTCAGCAATAGCAAAAACTTCTCTATATTATCAACCATTTGTTCAGCATAAATGCAAAATACAGCCTCACACCAGCCACTGTGAAGAAAATTAACTCTATCCCACCTAAAACCAGCATAGACACCTACATCAGAATGAGATGAATCATACTTTACAAACGTTTGTTTCTCTCCATTGACTACAAAGCCAGCCAGAAGTGATTATTTTTATTGTAGATGTTTATGTTTAGTCAGATGAATCTCATCCATTTTTTTTCTCCACTGCTATTAGAATACTGGTTAGGAGTACAGCAGAGCAGAAACAAGGCAAATTAAGCACTGTAGATGCACATAATGGGTTCCTATGGCAGTTCAATTCTTGTCATGGCTTAATCATAATAGGCAGCTAAGTACCATGCTGTCACTCTCTCATGCCCTCACAGCAAGGTGGAGAGAGAATCAGAAGGGTAAAGGTGAAAAAATATGTGTTGAGATAAAGACAGTTTAAATATTTGAAAAACTGTAGGGAAAAGTTGACAACTAAAAAAAAGCATGACACAAAAGAAACATAATTGCATGCCACCAATCTAATGATGCCCAGCCAGAGCCTTAGGAATGGCAGCCCTCAGGAAACTTCCACCCCCCAGCTTTTATTGCTGAGGGTGATTCCATACAGTCTGGAAAATCCCTTTGGTCAGCTGGGGTTGACTGTCCTGGCTGTGTTCCTTCTCAACTTCATGTACCTTCCCAGCCTACTTGCAGGTGGGGCAGTCTGAGAAGCAGAAAAGGCCTTGGTCCTGTGTAATCACTCAACAGTAACCAAAACATCTTGATATTATCAACACCGTTTTCATCAGAAATCCAAAACACAACCTCCCACCATCCTCTATGAATCAATTTAATTCTCTCCCAACCAAACCCAGTACCAATCAGAATACTGAAAACCTCCAATGGGCAACCAGTAGGCACCATCTACATAACACTCTAAAGAAATTCTGTAGCTACATTTCTGATCAGGATATCTACGGCGTAAGGAAGCCCTTCATACAAGAAAGTATGAGAGCAGTCCATTTTGGCAAAGCCTGTCAGCTAGCACTGGTGGCAAGCTGTTTTGTGACTGTCTATCTATCTATCTATCTATCTATTTATGCTATACATAAAATGCACAGAAGTGAGAAGGCTTTCTTGCCATGGACAGGTTCAAGCAGGTACCTCCCAGGATTCGCTTTTCACATGTAACGCTGCCTGCACATAGGTTGTCAACATGCAGGCAAAGAGCTGTAAAAATATTTTATCATGCACATTTAAATGCAAACAACCAAAACTTCCCAAGTGCTAGACAGTCCTCTGTTTTAAGCAAAACACTCTGCTAAAACCATTTTGTTTCTGCTTAAAAATATGACATTAAGGTCAGGTATGTAGAATTTCCACCTTCAGTGGTGGTCCAAATTTCTCTTGTGCTTGAGTTTAAGGCAAAAAAGATGTGGTGCTGTTTATTCTGGTTTTGATTAAAAAATGAAAAATAAATATTTTTCATGGAGTCTTACAGGGCTTTTGGCCTTCCTGAATGTCATTGTATCTGGATTTCTCCACCCTTTCATTTGGGTGGGAGACCCAAATGGAACTCACTAGCACAAGCTTTGGCGTCTCCAACATTTTGGCAATCTGTTTAGGTTAAATAGGTCAACAGGGTGGGGATAGATCTTAAAGCTTCAAACTGTTCTTGAAAGTTAAAACGGCACCAGCTATTTCTATCAACATGTAGGTAAGATCAGAGTCACATGAAGCATAAGTAAGACCTGGTTTGCCAACATACAAAGAGGTCAGCAACTCCAAATTGGAGAGAGGTGGGGGAAGGATGGCCTTTTGAAGGCGCAAAACAAATGTTTAAAGGTTTAAAAGGAGGAACTAAGAATGATAAGGAGAGTATTCTGGACTCTAGTGTTGGCTGCACCACTAGAGGCAGGCAGGCAAAGGCAGAAGAGGTGTGGCTGAGCCCCGTAGACATGTATGATGTGACTCCAATGTTTATGGAAAGAGAACTGCAGCCAAATATTTGGAACCTGATGAGCATTCTCAGCTGCAAATAGCAGTTATTTCGACAGGCAATGGGCTTTATGCTAGGCTTTCTGGACTTTAGGGTTCTCTGTGCCCTGTCTTACTTCCTCATTCAGAAAATCTTCTTCCACCACTTTGTAAAAAATATGCCACAAACACTATCAATATGTGAAACTGAAAAATTTCCAGATGCATGGGGGTAGGAGTACAACAGAGAGCCTACTCTTTCCTCCATCTTTAATATTATTCTTGTGTTAATCCTGAAAACACACCATTTTCTGTGTAAATTACAATTTCAGGATTTACATGCTACAAGGTAGCGATAATCCAAATCATCATGTATGCCAGCAAAATAGCACCTGGGGGTAAATGACATCTGAGTAAACTTGCTCCTGTAGCATTATCATTCATCCCAAATGCCTCTTAGTTTTAACAAGCAGAATGAGGACCACAAGGCCATTCCAAAATTCTTCAAACCATCACAAAAATCTTTGTACATACACCCACAATCTTTGTTCACCAGACAACAAGTGTGGTCACACAATGTGTAAGTTTCATACAGCTTTTCAAAACAAAAGCTACAGCATTCAGTTATTTGAGTAGCTAACTATTTTAACAAAGGAGACAAACACAGATTAATTTGAATTCTTGTATTTTAAATTATTAGCAAAATTAAAAACAGAGGTCAGAGATATCTGTCTACATATAAATGCAAGTGTGTGCTTGAGAAAACATATTAATAGCTAAAAAGTGAGTAATTATGGGAGGGTAATTTTGGTTTAAATGGCACATGGCTAGATATCATAGAGAATTTGGGATGTTCATGGGCACTACAGAACGAAGGAACTGACATTGCTGGTATTGCTTATACTTTCAATATCATCCAACATAAACATTTCCATTTTTATTTTAAAGTCTCTGGTGTTTTGTGTCCAGAATCCTGCTGAGTTTATACACTCTCAGACTTGACTTTGTTCATCTCATTTGGTTAACTTATGATTTCAGTGCTGTCACATGTACAGAATTTTGTATTGGCTGCACATGTTTATATAAATGAATTTATGTTTTAAACTAGCAGTATGAACTTGCATACCCCTAAATTATGTGAAAAATCCCAGCACATAAATAGCTGTCTGAGTACATGTGTCTAGAAGTCGCAGTAGGGCATGAAAAGTGGTTAACCCACCAATATATAGGCACATACCAATTTTGTGTGCTCAATACATTTGCACTAAGAGTTAGATTTTCCACTCTAACTGGTCTATATTTGTAGATGGTAGAGAAAAGGGTGGAAAAAATAAAAAAGCTAATTTTAATTCCTTAATCCCAGGAGATCTGGATTTAGAAGTGGGTCCTTTTATTTTCCACTGCATGAAGAGCCTCAGCAAATATACCTGTATTAGCCTGCTCTACTGTTCACATACAGCAAATGGCTTCTATTTATTTCAAGGGTAGAAACATGACCACTGCACAAAATGCTTCCATAATGCCATCTTTCTGCAGGCAGAGAACTCTATTGCAAGTGGAAAAGTTCTGCTGGTTATTCCAGCAATTTTAAAATCAATTTGTACTCTATAAGCAGGCAGAAGGATTTAGCCAAACCTGTTCTAGATAAAGCATTGAATACCAGAGTGAGCTGAAGTTAGGTGTTGCTAGGAGAGATGGAGGCATACCCTCAGCTGGCACAGGCCATTCCAAAAGCTACACTCATTTAAATTGTCAAAGGATGCAATATTCAGTTCATTTAAAAAATGGAAAACGGAATCAACTAAGTCCTTGTACAGCAAGTTCTGATCAGATTTTTTTTAAATGTAATTCAGGGAATGTGTTCCCCAACACTGAGTCATACTGCCAGGGAAGCATCAACAAGAAAATTAATGGATATAGCTCCTACTTTTAACTGCATGCATGACACAGATGATGTGCTGTGTCGTGCAACAGGATAGATGCCTGGTTCCCATCACATGTTCTGATGGAGGGTTTTACAGTCCTCCATTACAGCACTGGAAGAGAGTTTATTTCCTGAGTGCAAGGGACAGCAAAAAGTGTTGCCTTCAGGAAAATGCAAAAGAAATAAGCATTCTAAGGAGTTTCAGCCAAATATCGGGAATAGATTCTTTTTCTGAGGCCATCCAGACCAATTTGGCCATTACCTCAATGACTGATTTTTCTAAACTTTCTAGAAGTTTCTAAAAGTTTCAGTACTATAACCAACACAACTATTATTGTTCTTCCAATCTAGGCATTGCCATCAAAAACTTAAATCTGATATCAATGACATTATTATTTATATGGTTATGTTGGGTCCTGGACAAAGCATTAACACAGTCTCCAGGCCTGGTTTTCACCCTCTGGAAAACAGGCTACCCCAGGAAATGGAGTATCTCTCTCAAGGTCTCTCTAAGCAGATGTTGTACAGACCCCCATATCAGCTCCTCAGAAAGAGCTCAGTTCTGCTTCAGTCTCTGTCCCCACTTTGCTGGGGGACCTTTGAGTTCCTGGCTGCTGTTTCTCCAACCAGAAAATATGTGCATTGCTATTGATCTCTTTAGAATGGCCATGAAGCCAGTGAAGAAATTACAACCAGGGCATTACAGAAAACGTTAGCACAACCCGCAGTGAATAATTACTTTGTAATTGCCACTTTTATTAGGATTTTAAGATCTGGATCAATATTTTCATAAGCTCTGTAACATTCCTTGGGTTACATGACAGGTTTGCCTTGTTCTTGGAATGCCCCAGAGGATGGAATTGCCAGGGAGTAATGGAGTGCCCACTCAGGCGAGTCAGGAGCTGCATCCACCATACACACACAGTCCAGGCACGTGTCTTCTGCTGGGTGCAGGTCTGCAGCCCCCAGGCAGGTTGGTGGTGGTGGCAGGGACAGCATTGCCACCCACCTGACCATCACTGGAGACAGTGAGGGAAGGCAGCAGGGCTGGACTCCATCCTGACAGCCCCAGCAGGCTCTGCAGGGCCTGGGCTGGCCACAGGGCTGCTGGCAACATGGTCACAGTCACACTTGGGTCCCAGGTGGTGGAGCTGAGGTGCTGGCTGACTGCTGAGGGACAGGAATGTCTGGGCCACTGAGTCCTCTACGTGGCAGATATGTTCCTTTCATTAAGCTCCTCTTAAAACTGTTAGCATCTTTCCTGTTGCACTAGCAGGACTGCTCCACAATTGTGCACAATTTTGTGATTAAAATGCTTCTTTTTTCTTCCAGTTTGATTTGAACACACAGTGTATTTCCCATGACATTTTCTTTCAGTCTTCTTCCTCTTGAGAATTTATTTTAAATTTTCTTCTAAGCAGAATATCAACCCTCATCAATATAACACCCTTCTTCTGTTTTGGGGCAGCTCACTTCCATGGGCATGCATGAGAGCAGTTGCTCAGCCAAGGATTGCCTTGCTGCCCCTCTCAGAAATAGTATGGCCTATGGTCACGTGTGTCTTCTCCAGCTTCTGCGTTTCAGGGTGGTCCTGTGATTCAGCCAGTGTTCCTGATTCTTCTCAGTGCTAAGTTAGCATTTCCACATCTTTCAATGTGTCTGTTGTCTTCAACTAATGAATCCCTGGTTCATGTGTTTAAAAAACACTTGCACAGTTTCCTTGTAACATACACCCATTTCTATCTATCATTGTAATTCTCAAAGTATTTCAATCCTTCTCATATGATAGTCTGATCATGCTGAATATTGGCAATACCTCTTCCCTTTATAGCATCACAAAGCCTCATGATCATCCTCCAGACTTTTGCACCACTTTCTACAGCGAAACTGCTAAATAAAATCCATCCCCAAATGTGCTACATTGTTCTCTTCTCAGCACTGCTGGTGGTCTTACAATTACCAATAGCATTTGCTCTCCAATTTGTGTCAGGGAAATTAATACCCCCCAACACGACACCCAGCAAAACCATTTCTACATTAATGTTAAAGAGAACACTTGCAACATATATAACTCTTCTTCAAGATCTGTTCATAAAATAATTTTCTTAATTTCTTGCCCAGACTGAATATCTGATGTCTTCTATGTATGTTCCTTTATCACATTACTTTTCAGCATTCTACATCTAAACATGTGTCATGCCTGCCCGGTGCATTTGCTTTCTTCTCTGAGTACTGCAAATCCTACAATAGGTATTTTTCAGTCCTTCTGGCTCTTCTATTACACTCTTTTTCTCTCTATAATGCTTAAATTCATGTAATGTATCCACTGTTCACATTCATTCACTCTGAGTTTTAGGTTCTTTACTTAGTTTTAGGTTTTTTAGGTTTTAGGTTCTTTATTTCTTTCAGCCTTTACCTGTTTCAATTCTTTCTTTCTGATTTCATTCAATTCTCTGGCTAAATTACATTATTTTAGCTGCAGCTGCAGTCACTTGACTGTGACTCTACTCATTAATAATTTATCTTTATTCCTAAACTTTCTACCCTTTAGTTGTTTTTTTTCTACTCTTTACCTAATTTCACTGTTGCTGTGAAATAAAACACGAGTTTTCTTTGGGGGCTATGTAGTTGTCTCTCAACATTGTCTCTGCATCTATTTGTTTAAAACTTCCCTTATGAATTATCAACTAAGTTCCATAAACTGGAACCCACAAACCATTTCAGTAGCCCAGTTCTTTATATTATCATTGTTTTTTTCTCTCCCACTAGAAAAGATAGCAATGTTATTTGAGGTTCCCTGGTTTGCTTCTCTTGAAATGCTACCTGTCTGGCCTAGTGCAAAGACAGCAATGTTGTATTTTTCTCACAATAAAGACTTTTTGTCAGTTTGTCTCAACTTCTATGCATCTCAGAGCCTGAAAAACAATATGTCTTTTTGTCCTCTGGGCCTGTTCAGGAGAAAAGCCCATTGATTCTTCTCAGTGGGGAATAGCAATCACACAATCATTTTCCATGAGGGCCTAAAGAGGATTCTTCTACTTGTTTGAAACTTATTTAATCTCATCCATAACTGTCTTTCAAATCATATCTGTATTGTCTATTTTCTCCATTGAGTTCTAATCCACAGCTATCCTTCAAACTCATCTCTCATTTTCTTGTATCAGCACTCTCTTCCTCTCTTCTGCCTTTCTGTTCTGCCTTTCACATTTTCTTTTCTGTAGCAGCTGTATTCTGTTACCCTATATCTCTTCTGCTACTTGTTGTTGGTTGTTTCTTTGCATCTCCCTGTCCACAAAACTCTGTTTTCTACTTCTTCATCATCAGAAGTTATCTGCACCTCTGCAATTACTTGTGCCATATTCTCCTGCTCCATCATGTCCCATCCCTGATGTTGGACTTGACTTACAGTTGCTCTTCTAGTAGTCCCAAGTTCTCTTCAAGGAATGTGAGTAAACTTTTGGCCAAAAGTACCTTCTGCCATAAATTCTCTGGAAGATAATACTCATCCCACAAATTCTTCAGCTGGTAATCTTTGTTTCCTCTCTTACTTGAGGCATTGTCTTTCATTCCCAATCCCTATCATTGGCAAAATGTTAGGGCAAAATGCAGATCTCAACGTGTAATCTTTTCCTGTATCTTCTTTAATGTTTTTGCACATTTTCCATTATCTAGAAGAGTAAGGACACAGAGTGGTTCCTCTGCATAAATCAAAATTTGTAATTAATTTGGTCAAAATTTTCAAATATAGGAATTTAAACTCCCAAGTCTATATTTGTACAATGGCTTGAATTTCCCAAATGCATGGCTGTCCACATTTCCCAGTGACTGAACTGGAGCAAGATGGAGACTTCAAGGCTTCTCTTTAGGCACCTCAAAACAAATTTTGACCAAAGACTGTGTGCCAAAATCTTTATAACTTAAAAGAACAAACATCATCCATATAAAATGTGGAAGTGAAGATGTGCCTGCAACAATGGACATGTATAGACTTATAGAACATCTGTAGAAAAACACAGATGAAAAAATGCAAAATTCACTTCTATGATTTTACTTGGAAGCTCTGCATTTACAAGGATTGCAAATTAATTATACAGTCTAGCAGTAGTTGAAACTGCAGTTTATAGGAAAATGAAATATGATATGAATCCGATTATCACTGTATCCACGTGATCCTTGACCAGACAATAGTAGCAATGATAAATTGAGACAAATAGCATTATATTAGAAGTACCTCATTATGATGTGAAGAAGCAGTTACATTTTCAGGAGAAAATTTACCGAATATCAGAAGAGACACCTTCAGGAATTCCCAACGTGTAATTGGGAAGGAAACAGCACCAAAAAGTCCACAAACACCATGATACAGCAGTGAGATGTCCATGTTATATAGAGAAAGCATCCTACTAGGAAAAGAGGATAATCCTTGCCACAGAGGTTTATAGACACTGTATTTTTAGCATGTCTGGAGTCCCCAAGAAAGTTAGTGGAAATTTCCACCCAATAAGAAGGGTTGCTAGCACCTTTCCCCAAAGAAAACTTCAGAATTATTTGGTAATGAGTGAATGTGTTTTAAAAATTCATTCTTAGTATTATTTCCTTTTCCCTAGTAAAGCAAAATTTATAATTGCTTGGTGAGAAATCAGAGCTGTGAATAGCTAGTTATTGTTGGCATCACACCCAAGCACCACCACATTTTTTCCCACCTACTGTGTAGCATAGCTGGCAAGTCCCTGAAAATTAATGACCTACTCAGAAACAGATATTTGGGCATTATTTTGTCAAGGCTGGAATGGTCTTTACTGCTAATATTGAGGCATAAGCAGCTATACAGAACCAAGAGAACTCCAGGAAAGAGTATGTAAGTGTAACCATCAATCCTCTCCATCTTTCCTTGTCCCCAGCATAGAGTCAGTCATTGACTCCTGATTTCGAATGTGAGTTACTAAACTCCAGTATAAAGCTAATATTCTAGTAAAATTTAAATCAAATTTCTGGTGAAAAGTGGTGAAAAAAAAGCGTAAAGGGCCTTTTTTTAGTTATGCTTGCTTTAGTTAGTTAGTTCGTTTTGTATGTTTTTCTCTTACTATACCCAGAATAATTTATTTTTTTTTCACACACACAAATCCTGAGAGTAGAAAATGCTCTTTACCAAGGCATCAAAATTCTCTTTTTCTGGCCGAGCTATGTTCAGGAACTTGTGCTGGTTATAGTACAATGCATGAATATTGCACAATATTGCACAATGGCATTAACCTGTCCAACATTCTTTGTGTGAATAGAATAGTTGTCTTCGGTTACAAAACTCTTCACAGGAACTGTAGTGGCACAGAAACTGAGCAGACAAATCTCTCTAAAAAGAGAGTGAAATAAAGAAATTACCTTCTTTCAAGGGAAATTTTTGCTATTAACATCACTACATTGAACATTTGCAGAAAAACTGCGTTAGATGGTAATGATCATGGAAAAGAACTTAACTGGAAATTTAAGTATTCAGGTCTCATATCCTGGTAAAAATATTTCAAATTCATTGTAACAGAGGGTCTATGCAAATCAGAATCTGTTCATTTACCTAATACACCTCCTTACATCTGCAAAGCTGTAAATTACTATACTGGTTACCAGGAAGAGGGGAGCCAGGTCTGAAAATCAAATACAGGAACATGTGAAAGTATATGCACAACCTGAAACATTTTCAAATTTTCTAAAATCTAATGAGTTCAAATAATTATGGACTTGAGAAGCAAATTATCAATCTGTTTTCTGTCAGGAAGACAATTGCATCA
The DNA here is from genome assembly GCA_013400635.1 of Hypocryptadius cinnamomeus. Classification (NCBI taxonomy): domain Eukaryota; kingdom Metazoa; phylum Chordata; class Aves; order Passeriformes; family Zosteropidae; genus Hypocryptadius; species Hypocryptadius cinnamomeus. The sequence continues at coordinate 30,662 of VYZP01070549.1, forward strand.
AGAAGACTCACTTGGAGCCCAATGCTGAGTAATAAACCACCCATGCAGTTTCCATTTTTGACTTCTTGCTTTTGGGGGGGTGTGTGAAATAAGCTGCAGATGACAGTCAAAAGCACAGACTTTGGTAGCTTCTTTCCAATGAATGTATTTTCCTGGACACTTGCTGTTCTGGATTTTTACATGCAAAAGTAAAAAGAAACAGTTGTGCAGTTAAACTGAGATTTTGTTTGAAGGAATTGCATGATGGTTTCATTACTGAGATGGCAAGTACAGCTCAATCTAGTCAATATGGAATTTCCTTTTTCCATTCTCTGGATATAACAGGATACAACAGGCAGTGAAATAGGCACTTAGTCACTGGGTTCTTTTACAAATCTTTTAAATTCCCCTATTGCCCAATCTTGCAGTTGTTGTGAACTTGCCAACATTTTTCTTGACATAATTCCTGCAAAAGCAGGCCCTTAAATGTGAATTATAATTAAAATAACCTTCAGCTTCTATCTGTGGACTGCCAACCATAAATACTGGA
>VYZP01070557.1:2844-13658 GCA_013400635.1 Hypocryptadius cinnamomeus
CCCACAAGTATTTATGGGTGCTCTTTGGGCAAGTGTTCAAACAGCCAGCTGTGGAGTGAGAAAACAGCACAGGATCATCCCACATTACTCTCCCTGCCTCTGCAATGCTCATACTTAGCCCTCCTAAATTGTACCTTTCTACTGGACATTTTGCTTTCCCTGAGCTGCAGACTAAGTGCACTTGGCTGTGATGTTCACAAGCAACACCACTATAAAACCTGCAGATTCACATCAATGCTGTGTAAATGTCACCATCTAAACCACAGGCTATAAGTGACTGAAGATTTTCAGAGACCATCAACAGCAAGTGCATAGTAACCAGTCTTCTCAACAAATCAGGTTACTCATGTTACCATACTTGTCTTGCAGCAATTATTTCTGAGTATTCCCAGTGCATGTTTTCCCACCATGACAATCTGATACATTCTCTGCAGCAATGGCTTTAATTTTAATATCTTGGCCACTCATGGAGTGAATCAAATTGACAGCCCCTCTACTGATACCAAGCTTTAGAGGCAGCACAACAGGTCCACTCCCATCAATTTTTATCAGCTGAACTTTGAAAAATGGTGCCCCTAGTTAGAGGGATTAGTATCTCCCTTAAAAAGGGTATTAGGAATAAAAATACAAGAGCAGCTCTAGTAGAAATAAGAACAGGCTGATGTGCAGGAGTGCCAACAAATTGCTTCCAAACCTGCCTGGGGCCAGCACAGCTTTGGAAAATCCGTAACACTTTGGGGAGCTTTTGTTCCATGGCTACTTGCTTCTTTTGATACCAAGAGCATGCTGAATGTAGGCAAAGCACAAATCTGAACAAACTGCCTGCTCTACTCACAGTTATCACCCACTGAAAGCTATTGTGGATGCTTCTTGAAATGCACATGAAGAGCCTGGACTGAGGGCAGTGACCTGGAGGCACTGAGCTGTGCCAGCGCCAGCCACCAACTCCAGGACAGGCACAGGGGTCAGAGCTGTGCTCTCCTGGTAATTGCAGTTACTGTACCAGAACTAGTTGTCTCTGAGGGACGGGGAAAAAAAAGGTGTTGCTTGATTTTTAGCTTGGGCTTATTTTTTTAAGAATTCATCAGCTTGATTGCCCAGCAGTAAGGAAAATCCCACCTAACGATGCGAATGAGACTGTGCTGGGGCAGATCAGAGTTCAAAATCTCTTTCCCAAAAATGGCAATAAATAGATGTCCAAGGTAAAGCAAGAACAGGGCAAAGAGATAAAATATTTCCTCCCTAACATTCACACAGCTTTCAAACATTTTCAGCTGAGTGGATTTCCTGAGCTTGATGTGGTTTGTCTAATCAGCAACCCCCCTTTCCCTCCCAGCAATGGATTCCCTCCTCCAAATGTTTGTTCAGACTCCTCTGGAATTTGTACAGACAATTTGCAGCTGTCACATGCTTTGGCAAGGAATTGCCCAGGTATATGACCTGATGCACAAAGAACTGAATCTTTTTTGTTCTGATGCATGTAAGTAGAAACACATTATGCAGAAAGATTATATCAATGATTTTTCCCTTCTACCTTTCTTCCTTGTAGTAAAAGCCAAAGGTAAATTCAGTGCAGCTCAACCACAAGACCCCCCATGAAAGACCATATCTCCTTCCAGCTGCCTCAGCAATCACATTGTCCTCTACCTCTCAATCCCTCTTTGCCCTCAAGGTCTTCCCTTATTCTGCATTTGGGATCTGACATTACCAAGCCTGAAGAAATTTTGTTTCATGCAGCTGTCATCTGGGAAGTACACTCCACCTCTGTACAACAGAAGTCTTTTCATCAATTTATTATGTTCCTTATGTGTGTTCATACTGTATCTCCTAAAGCTTCCAGCTGGTTCCCCTGATGTCTACCTCAAGCCACTTGCTCCTACCCACCAGGTGAGCAACTTCTCCTTTTTGCCCTGGCAGACCAGGCAGCAACATTTGAATTGGGAAGCACCGCAGGCGGCATTGCCTCTCCCATCTCATAAGGAGTTCAGCCACCTCCTGTGTTCACAGAGGACAGATTTCCTAAGATGCTTCTGGGTGCTAAGATGGCTGGGAAGTTTCAGATTTATGGCCTATGACTGAAAAGTCCTCTCTGCACACTGTAGTTTCTGACAGGACCATTACAAATTTCAGGGAAGGACATGGACTTGCTGGAGCAAGTCTAGAGAAGGGCCACGAAGATGATAAAGGGCGGGAGTGTTCAAGGGTAGGCTGGATGGGGCTTGGATCAGCCTGGTCTAGTGGAAGGTGTCCCTGCCCATGGTAGGGGTGAGTGGAATTAGATGATCTTTAAGGTCCCTTCCAACCCAAACCCTTGTATGGTTCTATGGTCTGTTTAAGACTGAAGGGCCACACACATACAGTAAACCCCAGCTGCTTTCTGGAAACCAGGCACATGCACAGAAACCATGGCACACTCAGGAAATGGTCTGGGCTTCCACCTGGTGAAAAACGAAGTCACTACAACCACAGACTGCACTGAATAAGAAACAGCAATTATGGCAGCTACCAACTGCTTCAAGAGATCCTCTCCTGCTCTCTTGAGAGGGTCTCAGCAGTTCTTCAGCAGCTGCACACAAGGAGTCAAACATCAGCTTTCAAAAAGACATATTTCTTTAGGAGATGATGTCTGTCCAGGCACAAATGACAAAGAGCCACATTCCTCCTCTTTAGCTTTGGCTAGCGTGGGAATGAAGCTTGGACACAAGAAAACTTCCTCTGTAGCAATGTCCTGCAGCTGTCAAAGAACCAGCATGTGAACAAGTCAGGCACAGGAAGAAGAGAAGTGCTACTATAACCCTGGCCAACTGAGCAACTTCAGAGTCTCAATCTGACAGCACAAAAGTAGGTGACCATAGAGACACTCTCCCACTTTCTGTACAGCTTTGACTCAGACATTCACATGTTGTCCCTATGGACCTGCAGAAAGTACAGGAATACATATGCTTTGATCCAGCAATAATGACTTAAAACCCAGTGTTGTGTGGGAAGTGTTGACAAATTACCTCTGGTAGACACTGAAATCACTCAAACAATTAACTGAGATTAGATTAGCTAGTAGGCTTGGAAAAAGGCTATGAATAAGATGTGTGCAGCTGCACATGTTTTTACTCAATTAGATGACAGTAGGACATGTATTACTTCAAACATCAAGGCTACACTAAATCAGATAAGCAATCCCACCTAAAACAAAAACCAGCAACATACTTCCCACAAATGTAAAATAACTTTGTGCTAGGCCATAGTGGAATAAACTGACCAGAGACAGTTTCTTCCCAACCCCAATCAGCTTCAAAATCAATACCCTAAAGAGCAAGAATTCACTTTTTTTTTTTTTCAAATCTACTGTAACTATAAAAGTTTTATTACTTATATATTAGTATTAGTTTATGATGTTACATGTCTCTTTCAGATCCTGTCTCAATAAAGTGTATAACATGAGACTAGTTTGAAACATTATCTATTTCCATTTAATTGAAAGTCAAGAAGGTTTAATATTAATGCAATTTGCCACTTTTCTAACATTCACTAAATTGTACACACCTATGGTATTTCCTCTGCAAAATAAATGCATCACATTTTTGTCCATACAATACCTACCCTTCCTGGACAGACATGCTATGATTTTATTTTGGAGTAGATCAGAAATCAGATCTGAAGTAGATTTGCAGACACACAGGTCTCCTCTACCACTTCCTCTTCTTAGCACAGGGTAAGAGGAAGAGCACAGGACCAGTGCCTGAGCACTTTGGGCCTCCTTCTAAAGGAGGCTTTATAGAACTGGTGTGAAAGAGCTTCTGAAGGACCTGTGAAGGAGTGCAGTGAAAAAACACATTTTGAGAAGAGCCAGCTTGACAGTGGTAAAGGCAGTTGGCTGAAGTAACCTGAAAGTCTACCAGTTTTAATTTGTCACACTTCTTCTTCCACCCCCTCCTGTAAAGTCACATCACATCACCTCAGAAAACATCACCAGGACGACATAACAAGAAAAGTCATAAACACAGGATTCCACAGACAATGGGACAGGCTCTCTGGTGACTTGGACTAGAGAGTTTAATTTTTAAAACCGTATTTCAGAGTCACACCTCTGCAGTCTGCTTGGAACCCATCTGAAGTAGTCCTTGAAGCTTAGCAGTGAAGCAAGTAAAAAGAAGATGGGGAGAACAAAACAGCTGTAAATGGAAGGGGAAAAGCAGATACAAGGCAGTATAAGGAAAGCACAATGAATTGTCATAAGTGATGCAACAGGTCACAGCAAAGAAGAAAAGGGCACTGAAATGTGAGATTTGAGCCACTACATATACAGCAAAGCTTCAAATAGGTTCACACTGCATCACGCTGAATTACAGAAGTCATGCTGATCTGTCATTCCATGCTCATCTAGATGTTTAAAGTTCTATTTTTAGCATTCCTTTAAAGAGTTTTCCTGGTAGAGCATATTTATTCTGGTTTCTCAATTCTATTGGCAAGTTTAGGTAATATATTTGTTTCTTTCATTCCTGCAGCTGAATGTCTGATTTTAATGAGAGATTGCTCATTTTGGTTAGCAGCACAATCTTTACATTCTTAAGCCTCTTTAAAATTCCTGGATATATACAGCCTAGGATGGGTGATTTAGCACTGATTAGTTTAGTGGTGTGAGAGAGACCAGAGACACTGCTCAGAGATATTTTACTGTTCTGAAGTTAGCTCCTCAGCATATGAGGCTTGAAAACTGAAAAATAGGAGAGCAGCTTTACAAATTGCAACAGGGAGGAGAGCTAAAGCTTCAATCAGATACATTCTATCCTCCACCTCCTTCCTGTCTGTACAAATGAAAACAAAATGCCTCTTACTCACCAAAAATACTTGCTATTATGGGCAGAAGCATGATGAACAATCCACCCTCCAAGCAGTTTTAGTGACAGCTTCCGTGGTAGTCTACCTCGTGATCAATGGGGTTCTTTCTAAATGATTAGCAAGGGTGTAATTAAGGAAACCAAAGGAAGAAAGATAACCCAAAAGATGAATGAGGCCTTTATTTGTGGTATCACTGAGATGGGGCACTGGCTGTTTGACAAGCAAAGGTGAGGGTCTGGTGGGCAAGAGGAACACGAGCCTGGGCTGCGCCCTTGCAGCAAAGGCAGCCAACAGCCCCCAGGGTGGGGGACCCTTCCCCTGGCTCAGCACTGGGGGGGCTCTGCTGCAGGGCTGGGGCACTGCTGGGCTCCCCTCTGCACAGAGACACACTGGAACAAGTCCAGTGAGCTAAGATGATTAAAGGATTGGAGCATCTGCCATGAGGGGAGGCTGAGAGAGCTGGGATTGCTCAGCCTTGAGCAGAGAAGGCTCAGGGGGCTCTGATCAGTGTGCATAAACACCTGACATGGGCAGTCAAGCAGGCAGAGAAACTCTTCTCAGGGGCGCACAACACTCAGGGCAATGGGAAGAAACCTCAAATACAAAAAATTCCATTGGAAATAATAATGCTGCTAGGGTGGTCAAACATGGAAACAGGCTGTGCAGAGAGGTTGTTCAAACATGACTGAGCATGGTCCTGAGCAACCTGTTGCAGGTGAGCCCACTTTGAGCAGGGGTTTGGAATAGATCACCTCCAGAGGTCCCTGCCCAACTCACCTAGTCAGTGATGCTGTGATCCTTCTCCCCATGAAGCAAGGAACAATAAACTTGCAAGAGCTCAAATGCTATCCAGGTCAAATCTCAGAAACAAGGGTCTGCTAAAACCCCATTTTATACGAGTGCTGTAATTCCTGCTGACCTCAATCAGCCTAATCAAGTGGTAAGATTACAAAATGAAAAAAAAGGGCTTTAATTTGATCATTACTCGTAGCTATTCCATTCACCTAATGCTTGGCCACGAAGAGCTCCTGAAAACTGGATTAATGTATAAAAATAGAGGATTTCATCCTCTGAAAATCACAGTTGAAATCTGGCATTCAACAAAACTGGAAATCTGTAGCTTTAATGTCATCCCATTGCTAATGGCCATATTTACCTGGCATAAAACACGCAAGGATAATTTGATCAATCAAGGTATTTGCTGTTTAGTCAAAGCTCTCCTACGTATACAAACACCCAACACCATTCCACACCTTCACAACTTAAGTGGAGTGGTAGGACTGATAAATAAGTTAGCACCAGAGCTGTGTGACACCACTGTCTGTGTCAGGAGACTCAGGGCTATGGTACAGCCAGCAGTGCTGCTGCAGGCAAGGACAAAAGGACAGTCACAGAGCAGAGATTAAAAGAAGAAAGCCCAGCACGTCCAGTGAGCGTGCACATTATGGCATTGCTTAAAATGTTAACTTGTGTTGTAAAGGAAACAGATTGTAAAAGTAACAACAATTTCTCCGTAATGTTTTGATCTTATTTTTTCCTAAGCTACTCTTCAGCACAGTCATCTGACAAACTACAGAACCATGAACTAACATAAGCTTATACAGTTAATAAGCACAATTAGGAAAGATGCTTCACTTCTGTGATTGAGTCAAATTAATAATTCAACAATCCCTCTATTAGCCAAGGCTCCCCAACAGCCTCATGGCAGAGAGGTCAGAAATTTGAAAATTATGTGCCCAGACACATGATCTGGTGTCATAATTTATACTGATGAACCATCTTGGCCAGCACAAAGCAGAATATTTCTTGAATACAAACATACTATCAGAGCAATAGGGACTTCAGTTTATCTGATCTGAGGCTTCTTTTCTACATCATTTCAGCATCAATCCAGCTGACTCAACAAAAGGTATTAAGCAAGAGACTGGGGAACAGAAAGCGCAGCCAGCACTTGGGTTATGCTGGCAGCTAGATGGCAGGTTTTATTCTCCACAAGTATTATCAAAGCCTGAGTCCAAAAAGCGCTTAGAGGCCAGAGCCTCCCAGGCATGAAATAGTCTGTGAACATCCAAAGAGTGGGTAGCTCACTTAGGACTCTTACAATCCCAGACAGAATCCTTCTGATGAGGCCAAGGTTCCTGACAACACAAACACCACAATTCAGTGATTTAGGAAAAGCTGGCAAATCCATGAATTACTCCCACTTCTGTAATCCACAGGGCACAGAACTGCCCTTCCTCCAGAGATTTGTCCCTCCTGCTTCCCAGCAGCCATCCTAGAGGGGGCCCTGATACCTCCTTCTGGAAGCACCTCAGACTCCTTAGCCCTCACTTCACTATCTTTCCCTATCCAAGAAAGGGAGGAAGAAAGCTGAACTTAATCCTTTGCCTGGGTTGTTTTCTCGCGCATGCAAGGCAATCACTTTGCAAAATAAATTTACTCATAAACTATCTGTTACTTAGACTATTTTCTCTTGAATAATTCTAAGCCAAGAGTGACTCAGAAATTGTTTTGAGATAAGTTTTATCAAACTGTTCATAACCATTACCCCATTACACCATTTGAAGGGATGGTCAGCATAAGAAATGCCTTTCCATCACTGTGTGAAATTCTGTGCTTTAGCAGCTTTCAGTCATAGAGGTCAACATTTTCAAAATAGGCTACCCAGACTTCAGTTTTCTAAGGCAATTTAAGTAAAATAAGTCTATAAAACTTTGGCCTAGATTTCTGAGGCGCTGAATGCATTCGGCTCTCACAGCTCTGTAGCATATATAGCTTAAAAAAAAAGAGACTAGGTTCATAAAACATGGATATAGACTAAACTTCGGAAATGTTGGGTTAAAGTCAAGGATCTGAAACCGATCACAAAAGAAACCAGAGTTGGCTTGTGAAAATATTTTCTATGCATTTTTTCTTAACACATTTATGCCACAGCAGTATAAAGCATCGTGCACACAGCAAAGATTTATTGAGTTATACATTCATTGGGCACATTCTTCTCTCTCTTTTAAAATAAATTTTAAAAACCAACATTAATATTACACTGCAGTGGGGGATCCATGCCCACAAATGCCTCCTTTTTGAAGCATAATCCATAATGGACATGCTTTTAATAAGCACCTCAGACACTGCGGAAATGTCACCAAAGTACTAACGGACTATTGAATGTCTGCTATGAAATACACTGCCTGCTTCCACAGAGCTCTGCTAATGCTTATTTTCCTACATAATTCCTAGTGCTTGCAGGGGTGAGACACACACTCTGACGATTGCTCTGGTACCTCAGCTGGCTTCCTTCCTCCTGTAAGTACATTTTACAGTACTTGCAGGAGATGTGTGCTTTAGGAAAAAATGAAATCTATACTTTTCCATGGCACAGGTCCCAGCAGGCAGAGCTCTTATGCTTGTAATTGAATTATTCTAGCTTCCCTTTCACTCTTCCAGATACCAAAGCACAGACATAACTACTGGGCTTTTTTTTTTATTACCTCCTCAGTGTAGGCAAACCAAGACAGTAAATGCAGAGTTGCAACACTTAAATTCAGATGGTATAGGCATTGCAGAAAACATTGACATAACACATTAAATTAGCACCTTACAAGAATTTCCATTATTGGTCTTTTCTTTCCTGCTTAGTTCAAGGAGTAGAACACTACACTGAACCAACACAGGCAAGAAGAAAATCTCTTCTTGGTTAAGAAGTTTTGCTAATTGTCTGCAAATTGAAATGCAAGAAAAGTAAGGGGTTCTGTTCCCTCTTCATCAATATAATTCAGAGCATCTAGAAATGAAAAGTCTAAGAAGAAATAGCAAAGGCAGCAAAGGATTCAACATTCACAAATTTCCCATGAGGCTAAACTGTAACTTTTATAGCCTCTATTCTATTAGTACCATGTTTGCTTTACAATTATTTCCATCACTGTTGTGCACTTCTATTACTTGTTAATAAAACATGGTTTTACTCTTCTGCAATGCCCAGACTTTTCCTTCAAGATGCTCACAACATATTAGACTCCACCTCTCTCTGATCAGTGAGCACAACTGAGAAATGCAACATAAAACCCAGTGGATACTGCAACCCATCTCATAGTCAGAGACCTCATGGCACATCCATATTATGTAACACAGAGCTGTGCTGCTGAGACAAGCTGGCATGCACAGCCACACCAAGGTAGGAGCCTGGTCCCAAAAGCAGGAGAGCCATGTCAGAGAGAACAAAGCTACCCATGAGGCTTATGAGCTCCAGCACAGGAGCCTCAGATGAGCTTCTCCTCCTTTCAAAGGCAGGTTCATGCCCAACATTTCATGCTAAGTGTATGCATTACATAACATACTGCTCAAACTTACCACATTCAAACTCATAGGGTGATTTGTGGCAACATCTGGCAGACAAAGAATATGCAATTCAAATCTCGTTTCTTTTTCCTTCAGTCAGACAGATGAGCCCTCTTCTGCCTTATCTTGTTTTTCTCCCTAGTCTCAGGTACCCACATACAAGGATTAAATAATTCTGAACATTTTACAGGAAAGTATCATCTAATAATTTATCTTTGCAATTAAATCCACAATAGGCTTGCAAACAGCTTATGTGAGCTGTCAGAATGTTCCCAGATTTCCTTGGAAAGACAAAAAGGTTTTATGTGTAACTCAGCTAACAGTTAGTGGCTGTCAGTAACTGTCCACAGAGTCCTGCAGAGGCCAATAAGCCTGAATTTAATAGAGTGGAAAAGAGGGAGTTAGTGAAAGGAGGCAGATCTTGTCACTGAAAGTATGACAAATGAGAAGGATGAACTTAATAGCAGTTTTACGAGAGACTAAAAGGAGTGATACAAGTGTAAACAAGAGGAGAAAGCAGCACATTACTGTAATAATACTAAAAAGAGAAAGTCCCAGCTCAGGGTTCAGCTATGTGAAAAGGAGGCAGCTTGCTGGTTTTTTGTTTTGGAGCAGAATCCCATGGGCTATGTCTCTACATGGCTATACTATTTGGGTTACATTTAGCAATCTGATCTTGTTATTTAGCAACACAGACTTGCTGATTCATACAAGCTACCCCAGAACACAAAGTGTTTGGATTCTCTTTTCCTGTTAAAGTCTTTGTTATTTACTGCCTGCAAGATTGCACTGAAGTTCCAGCCAAAACTCATTTCTGCTGTTTCCAATGTACATTCCAAATACAAAAAACATGGCATCACATCAAATGTTAAAGTAAGATCATTATCATCCAGCTGCCAAATAGTTCCTACAGGTTCAGAGGCAGACAATTACAGACATCATGAACAGTGGCTCAGCAGAATGAGCTGACAAGTGTTTTCATACTTGTAGTATCACACTGCAGTATCACAGCATACCAGGAGACATGGTGGTCTAGAGAATAAATAGATTTTACCATGGAAGGAAAAGGATAGATAAGGCAGTGGCTCATAACCCCAGAGCTACCCAAAGAGCACAGTGTGCAAAACTGCAAAAACAGGCAGAAATACTTTGCACAGAAAGGGCAGAATAATCTTTTGCCAGCAGAATAACCCAAAAGCCTCCAGGAATGTTACTCACAATGTTAATCACCACAGAATTGAGGATGAAAGCTGAGGTCCTATTGTGCTGTGCAGCATAAAACCATGGACCAGCCCATGCAAAAACATCTGTCATTCATTTGGACAGATAAGGCAAAGGCAACACAAATCTCACAGAGAAAGGGAACTGCACAATGGTAGTGGTTATTTTAGCTCCGTAGTTGAGAAACAGGTTTAAATCAGAAAGAAATGACACAGTGTGAAGAAACTAAGGCAATACTACAAGGATAATTTTAATGAAACATTGTAATTGAAGAAAACCTGGAAAGTTCTAAGGCAGTTGTAGGAAACAAAGCCAGGAAGGCCTTAGAATACAGATGTAAATGAGTCATTTGGCAAATTTAAGGAAGTTCAGACTGAAAAGCTGAAAAGAATTCCACAATCCAACCACCTTCAGGATTTGTT
>VYZP01070563.1:0-24448 GCA_013400635.1 Hypocryptadius cinnamomeus
TTTTTACTGTCTGCATTACATCTTGTTGAGACTAAATACAATCTAGTTCTCAGTATGAAATATGTCACAATAGAGAAAATAGAGATTCCTGATTTAAGAGCATTGCGAGAACTGTTACAGAAGTATCCTTTATTGTGTGCTTGCTTGTCCATTACCTTAATTAAGAAAATATACAGAAGGATCTTAAGCATATGGAAGTAATTGAAATACATGCAGCCAGCACAATTTTCTCAGAGCAGGGCAGATATTCGTGTCACCTTGGCTCTCTGCTCTGCAGAGCTGGAAGGACATCTGGCAGCTGCCCAGAAACGCTGCAGCTATTAATCATAGTAGAGTAAGAAATGACTTTGTGTTGAAACATGAGTATCCAGAAATATTCTTGGCAGGGATATTTCTCTATTATGAACTTGCTGTTAAGCTGAGTGTTTGGAACACTTCTTACAAGTTTTTTAAGTCTTCGTTTATAGAATTCACCATTTAAAGACATTTATTTAGCAAGGTTTCAGTAAAACTACAAGTTAAGTGATTAGTTCCTAACTGATCTATTTAAAATCTCAAAGATCACTTGGGGCAAAAAGAAGTGGATTGCAGGATTAATCTGCTTTATTTCTGTGATCAGAGTAGAGTCAGAGATGAGATTATAGAGTACCTGGGGTAACTGCTAGAATCACACAATAAGCACTTTCATTCACTTGGGAGCTGCACTCATCAAGAAAGCAATTTATAAAAACATCACAATATGAAATATCTGGGAAATTGTCAAACCATTCCCACCACTTAGCAGTTCATCCAACTGAATTAGAAAGGTCAGTCACTGAAACCCAAACTGCTCTGCCTAGGACGACTTTTTTGCCATCAAGAGACTCTTTTCAGAGTGGTATGAGAGAAACAGATTGTCTCAGGCACACTGGTGATTCATCTTACGCTGAGAACTGGCTAACAATGACAGTGCCTTGATCTGCATGAAAAAAAAACCCAAATTAACAAGAGCTATAGGTTGGATAAACCAACAGCTGAGCAGCATCCAACTCCTGTAGCACCTATGTCTGTCCCTGTCAGACTGCACAGCTCTTCATTACCTGTTCTTCACAAGGAGGTTTAAGCAAAAAATGTTTCAAGGACAGGGAAAGGCTGGGCACTCAACTCTTTCTCATTTCAGTAAAAAAAGGGACAGAGAGGATGCTGAGCCTTAACAGGTTGCAGCAAAATCCTTAACACCTTCTTGATCCATTTCTTTCTGTGCCTGAGCAAAAGAATTTTACACTGACTTTATCCTAAATGGAGTATAGGAGCACGCATTCCATTTTAAATGTGTACTGAGCAGCATTATCCAGCATCTTCTCATCTCACAATGTATGTAATAAAGATAATTGTTAAAAATTGTTAAAAAAATAATTACCTGTAATTATATATTCCCTATTGTTTCCAAAATCTTATTAATGTTAATAGAAATTCAAGGATGCACTTGAAACCGGAATGGCTTCAAACTTTCCTTTGAGATAATTAAAGGCCAACAAAAATGTATTTTAGAAGGTTTGCAGCCTGGCTGATGTTGTTTTAATGTTACTCTTAAATAAAATTCCATCTCACCTCCAACCATGCAGGTAAGAGTGTGGGAAAGAGGAAAGATCTAACAGTCTCCTTCACCAAATGTCTTGAAGGTTATCATCAAACAAAGCAAACAAATTATCAGGATAATTCAGACATGTGCTCCTTTTCAGAGAACCAATTAAGAAATAAGAAAAATTAGATTGGATTTTTTGGTTCCACATGCAACTGGAAATGGAAAGCACCATTGTTTCTAGCAATTCTCATTCTACATTATAAACTCATATACACTCATTCTGGCCACCTTTTCTTGTCTGAGACAAACATAATATACAACAGTTACCTCTCTTCAATATTATGCTAAATATGGGCAGTTGCAGCAATAGCAATATTTTGAATCACTAGCCCAGAAACTGCAAAGGAAGCAAGCATAAAATATAAGAATAAGAAAGTATCAAAAAGTTGGAACAGAAGCTGAGCAGAGCATGAAAACTGATAATTTAACTGAGAGGTTTTTCTGTGGGTTTTTTTTTTATTTTTATTCCTAATGTATATATCCAACACCCAAAAAAAAAAGTTTTCTTAGATCCCTCACAAAACACAGGCAGCTGAGATTTTGTGATGATGTGACCCCAATGTTATTCCCTTATCCTCCATCTCCACTAACTAGCTGAGTCATCATGTTTACCATGACTACCTCGATATCCAGGGAATGCACGTGATCCATGCTTTATCTGTAAATCACCTGAGCTGGGGAAGCCTGAAACCTTCTTCTCATCAGCAGGCATGGGTACCAGTGTTATGGGCATAGCCATCTTCATTGTGGCCAGCCCTGGGTACTTAATTAACTAACTAATGACAACAATAAATCAATACACTTACAGAGCAGATATTTCATACATTTTCAGGGCCTCTGGGCTGTGGAGCTGCTTACCCCTCATGGCCCTCTAACACCAAGCTAACCCCAGGACAAGGAGTGATGGCTTCAAACTGAAAGTGGGCAGGTTTAGCTGAGGTATTAGGAAGAAATTCTTCACTGTGAGGGTGGTGAAACACTGGAATGAGTTGTCCTGAGAAGCTGTGAATGCCCATGTCTGGAAGTACTCAAGGCCAGATTGGAGAGGTCTTTGAGCAACTCCCCCATGGCAGGGGAGCTGAAACTAGATAATCTTTAAGATCCCTTCAAATGCAAACTATTCTGATATTCTATGAATCCATGAGATCTAAATAAGACTTCTTGAAAGCACCAGATTTAAAGAGTCCTACTCCATCAAATCTGACACACAAGCTGGTGTCACTGCTAGGTGACAGAATGCTCCAGTATCCAGACAAGTATCTACAGGCCTCTTGCCTCCTAAATGTTCTCTCAACTATCATTTAAATACCATTTCCCCTGCCTGCTCTCAACAATTTTACTCTTAAGCTCCTTTTCCAACTACATTATATACACACAAAAATCCTCTGTACCCTCTTTACTTATGTCCCATATACATCCCACTTCACAGTCACAGGTCTTGCTCCAACAGCTCCTAGGGACTCAGGGGATCCAGGCTGAGCTAAACACAAACATGGAGCGCCTTTTCCTTGTCACTCTTCCAAGTTCATACAGTAAAATCGTGAAGGTGAAAGTGATTAGAGGTGGAACAAATACAAGAAAAAGCAAGTGTGCAGGGCAGGGTAACATCAGGCAGCAATTAGATTAACTTAGACTGGTAGGTAACAAATTTTAAAAGGAACACCTAGTTTTCTGGTTTTGTTTTTCCTCTTCCTGGTGGTACCTGGCATCAGGGATGGGCTGTGCCTCAGGCAGGTAACTGAGCACAGAGTGCTTCAGGTGTGCAAACTATGCCACCAGTAATCCAAACATGCCCAAATCCCTGTTAAGCCTTCAGCAGACTAGGCAGGCCTGCTACGGAGCACATGCATATAGTGCTATTTTGGGGCTCCTGCCCAAAACCACTCCATTTAGCAACCAGAAGTTAAAGCAATAAAATAATTTGCTAATGAAAAAAAGTCAAGATAGATCTGGGAGAACAAACATAAGCACAAAGGGCTCCAGCTTCACAAATAACAAGACTAAAAGGGCTCCTCTTGCTCCCACTACAAACCAAATCTATCCCACAAACCTCCGACCCCCGCGTGAGGAGCCACCATCCCGTTCCATAGTGGGGCTCCCTTATGTATGAACAGTTACAGATCCCACAGATGAGCTCACAGCTAACCAGGGCTTCAGGTGACAATTGCTGATCCCCAAAATCTCCTGTTTCAGGTACTAAAATGGAGGTTTTCATCATAAAACCAAATCACCAAGCTGACACCACCTTCAGATGTAAAATTTTAAGAGCCAAGTTTTGATACACATTTTATTTCTATCAGTGTGGAACTGAAGAATATGCTATTTTTTCACAGCTTTCAGCTCACACTCCAAAGAGAAGCATACAAAAGAAAAATGTCGGGATTTAGATTTTTTTCAAATTTTTATTCAACAACCTTCTTGCAGAAAATGAATAAACAAAAGCTTACATTAAATACTGTACAAAATATTGAAGTTGTAGAGAAGCTAGTCCCCAGGTATGCTCACTTTTTATATCCTTAGCCATCTGCACTGCAGCTTCCAGAACAAAAGATCTGAAGGTTTTCCTGGCTGCAACTAATTATGACACATGAGAACTGCAGCCCTTGACAGGCTCCTGCTCAGCAGAATTTGGCAAGAAAAAGCAGTCAACTGTTCGTACTGCAGTAAAAAAACCCTGAAGTTTACAAATGAAAAATAATCAAGTGTAATTAAATGCATTTCTCCTAAAAAAAACAGATGAGCCTACAATCCTGAGGCACACTTTTCAGGAAACAAAAAACCTTGTTTCTCTGCTATGGAAATGCACTTTGTGGGAAATGCTCTGCATTGATGACCTGTAGCCAATTACATTTCTCAAACCCTCCAGGAAAGAAAAGCAAATTACCATAGGAAGTTTCAACCACAATCACTGAGTAGAAGTCTTCAGAAAGATTCAGCAGCTTCAGACCAGAACTATGAACAACCATCAAGTTCCTTTACAGTCACCACTGCCATTTTCAGCACAGCTGTGAGAAGGGCTTAAATTCTCTCTCTCTCCAGTCAATGTTTTTATAACATGGTGTTCAGTTTATGAGACATTTTTAGAGCTATCAAAGGCCAACTTAAGGAGGAGGATCTTCTCCTCTAATAGCTTTGTACTTTGCCATATCTTCTGGGAACACCTTTGTCAGTTCTTGAATCAACAGGCTTTTAAATTTCTGAAAAGAGAAAAAAATATGTATATACATCATCTGGACAATTTATTTAGATTTCATCAAGCAATATTACCTGATGAACAGACATGTTTGTACCCAACACACCTTTCAGTGAACTGAAGTACCCCAAAACCCCCAAAATCACACAAAGAAAGAAAGTTATATTTACAAAATCCACATAAAATGCCCAAGTGAAATCCACAAGGAATGCACCAGGCAAACTAAAATGTCTGTGAATTCCCAGAAATTCACCTGCATTTTCTCCTAAGAAATACAAAGCAGTTGGACCTCTCTAGTAAACTCTGATGCACCCATATCTGCCTGCCCTTATTAAGGAAAGCTGATTAAGGACATGTCCTCTTGATTTGATATGGAATCCACTCCACCTTCAAAAAGCAACTCACACCTGCCTTACAAGTACACCATTTCACAAGCACAGAGAAAAGAAAAAGAAGCTCAGGACTTATCTCCACAAGTCTACATTCTGCAGTACAACTTGTCATCCTCCACACCGAGTTCAGCTACAGAACATTCTCAGAACTCACTAAACTTCCTTTTCTGATTGTGCTCTTCTGCAGTAGTTCCAGGAGTTAAACAGTATCACAGAATGCTTAGGTTCATACTAAATGAAAGTACAAATTCAGAAACCCCTAAGCACTGGCATGCATTTTTACTACTTTTATAAAGACTGACTGATGATTATAGAGCATATTTGACATTTTAAACCTCTACTATCCATTCTAGACTGGCAAAATACCCCTTCTGTTTTGCTTATTTTTGAATTTGCACACAGCAAAATTCCACACTTCCAAAAAACCCAAGTAAAATATCTCTACTGCTACATATAGCTTTAATCAATATAAAATCACAGTGAAAGCTGCATCCCCAACTGTGGGATAAATTACAGGTTTCCTTTCCTGAACAGGCTGTATCAGCATCAATTAAGATACAGGGATGCAGTGCAACTTGTAAGACAAATCATGTAACAACAAAAGTTAATAACTGCACAAGTGAAAAATACCCACACATTTACAGGAAAGTAAAAACTTATCAAATACATTATTGCATTATACCTCCATTAATTCTGGCTTACCTTCATAGTGTCAATTTTTCCTTTCACTTGCTCATTTTTAGCCAAAGCTCGCTCCAGACACTCTTTAGTGTAAAGCTGAGGGTTGCGGCCTTGATCGATGTATCTGAAAACAGAAAAGACACTGCTAAATGATCATATTCCTACTAGGATGCTCTCCAAGGTACAGAATTACTCAGCTTGCTGTCTTTTTCTTTCTACTGTTACCTGAAATGTGCATTTTAAAAATCACCACAGTTAAACTCAGCCATTTCCAAAAGGCAGCTCAAGGACAGGGCCATGGCCAGCAAACCTCTGTTTCCAGAAAGCCAGGAGAGCTTTGAATGATTAAAGGCACAAACAAAAAAAATATGTATCTACCAGCTCCTCACAGGCAAAAAGCACAGATGATCAGAGGAAGATGGCCCTTTTCCAAGCAACTGGAAGGGCACTAATAAGGAAGTGGATTAGTTAGGACATGGTGAGCATTAAGTACACGGGAATATGGCATCCAGCAAACCAAGGATGAGGAGGAGCTGCACATGCCACAGGAAAGAGTAAAAAAAATAACACTACTGTATCAGCAAACTTATTTGCAATTTCGTTTTGCAACACAATTTCAATTTGCAATACAATGCAATACAAGGGAAACTTGCTAGAGAGAACATTTAAGAGTCATCATAAATTTACAGCTGGAGCAAAAGCCCAACTGAAAAAAGCAGTGTACAGCCAGTAACACACTGGA
Source organism: Hypocryptadius cinnamomeus (assembly GCA_013400635.1). Lineage (NCBI taxonomy): Eukaryota > Metazoa > Chordata > Aves > Passeriformes > Zosteropidae > Hypocryptadius > Hypocryptadius cinnamomeus. Next base: position 6,633 of record VYZP01070563.1, read on the forward strand.
GTACACACTGTACACAGCCAGTAACACACTGGAGTACAGCAGACCAGTAACACCTGGACCTAGAAGAAACACCAGGAAATTAACTGATCAGCTATATCACAAAAGCTCTCTAGTAGAGCTCTTCCTCCATGATCATTTTTCTTTTAATCTTGCAATTCTCTGCCAGACTGCCACTCCTGAAACTAAACACCTGAGTACTGACTTACTTTATTTTCACTTGCAACTTTAAATCCTGATCCTAATCCAGTGTAAAAACCTATTTTTAAAAATGAAAGCTGACTTACTAAATGGGTGTCCCTGCCCATGGCAGAGCTGTTAGAACCAGATGTTCTTGAAGGTCCCTTCTAAACTAACCCATTCTGTGATGTCATGAAATCACTAAATTCAGCAGAATTCGTGTTACTGCCTACATATGCAGAAGTCAAAAAAAAATCTAAAAGGCCAGGCTGGGCAAGGCTGTGAGTAACTTATCTAGTAGGTGGCATCCCTGCCCACGGTGGGGGAGCTGGAACTAGATGAGCTTTAAGGTCCTTTCCAACTCAAAGCATCCCGTGCTTCTATGAAGACAGGTATATATTTTATGACTTCTCCTACCTTTCTGCCTTCTCACAGGCACAAGGTACTTCTGACCTCCTTCTGCCTGCCCATATTCTCATGAGGCTTTCAGAAGGGCCGGGTTTGAGACCAGCAGACCTCAGCCAAAATACCCACGCTGCGAAGCCAGGCTACCTCCTGTCACCGACTGCAGCACCTCCCCTTCCAGGCACACACAGACTTACTCAAAAACCTCCAAGGGCACGCTGATATCGTGAAGCTGCTGCCGGCATTTGTCGATATCCTGCAAGCCCGTCACCATGAAATTCCTGTTGGGAAGAAAAACGGGCCGGGTTTAGCCGGTTTCGGGGTGGGTGCGAGGCAGCGATACCCAGGCAGAGAGAGAGCCCTGAGGCACCACCCTGGGCCTGGAGGGGGAAAAGGCCCCACAGCCCGGCCCGGCCCACCCCCGACAACGGCCCCTCACAATTTCTGATTGAGCCCCGTCTGGCTGCTGGGCTGGAAGTCGCTAACGATGATGCCGAGCTGCCTGATGTTCTCCACGAACTTCTCCAGGTGCTCCTCCAGGGAGTCGAACTTCTCCGCCATCGCCGCCGCCCTCCCCGCGCCGCGCCACTTCCGCTGAGCGGCGCCTGCGCGGGAGGGAGGGCGGGGCGGTGGAGGCCCAAGCCACGCCCCCGGGGCAAGCCACGCCCCCTCCTCTCCCGGGCGGCGCCGTCCCGGCTCCCGCGTGAGGGGAGAGCGGGACAGTGCCGGGCCATCGGCCGCATCCCGGGATTGTGTGTTCCAACGTGCTCTGTGTGTGCCAGCTCTGAGCCGTCCTCGGGCCCGTGTAAGAAACAGAAGCGGTGACAGGTTCTGCTTCATAAAAAACCCCACACTGGAATCATCTGGGGAATAGCAAAACGTGGAAACACGGAATCCAGAGTGGTTTGGGATGGAAAGGACCATCTGGTTCTAGTTCTCTGCCATAGGCATAGAAACCTCCCACTAGACCAGGTGGTTCAAAAACCCTTCCAGCCTGTCCTTGCACACCTTCGGAGATGGGGCATCCACAGCTTCTCTGGGCAGCCTGTTCCAGGGCCTCACTACCCTCACAGACAAGAATTTATTCATATTATTCAATCTAAACACACCCTCTCTCAACTTGAGCCCATTACTTCTTGTTCTATCATGAATCGGTCTATTTTAAATAATCCAGCTATCAGTCATCCCTGTGGGAAGGTTGTCTGACATGCTTAGACCCCCACGGCACATCACAATAATTATGTTTTACAAATAGCTTGTTTCCAGTATATTTTGGGTTGAATCTGAGCAGATCAGTCAAATAATGTCAGGAGATAACTCGTCCAGCTCTGGGGTTCCCAACACGGGAAGGACACAGATCCTTGGAGAGAGTCTGGAGGAGGCCACCACATTGATCAGAGGGACGGAGCACCTCTTCTATGAGGAAGGGCTGAGAGGCTTGGGATTTTTCAGCCTAGAAAAGAGAAGGGGAGACCTAATTACAGCCTTCCAGTACTGGTTGGGAGTCTACAAAAAAGATAGAGAGGGACTTTTTACAACAGCATGCAGTGGCTTCAAACTGAAAGACAGTAGGATTAGATTAGATATTAGAAATAAATTCTTTACTGTGGGCATAGTGAGATACTGGGAGAGGTTGCCCAGAGAAGCTGTGGATATCTCATCCCTAAAAGTGTTCAAGACCAGGCTGGATGGGGCTCTGAGCAGAAGGTGTCCCTGCCCATGACAGGGGATTGTAACTGGATTATACCTTCCATCCCAAACAGGGATTTAATGTATTTTATGCATTTTATAGCTACAACTTGCAGTGATTTCTGCTGCACAATGAGAACCATCAAAATCTGCAATTCTTAGTTTCTTGGATGCATCTTATTTTTCCATTTTCCGTTCATGACAATAACATCATCAAATGGTCATTTTCTATTCTGGGTTACCATGCTAGACCAGTAGCAGGAAGTTGAGTTTTTTGCAAAATATAAAGCATTGTTTGGGAGTTTATAGGATTAAGTATGCTAACCTAAAATTAAAAAGCAAGCAACTGTAAAGAGCACTGAATATTAAGGAAGATATAGGACTGTGCAGATATGAAATTAAAAAATAATCCAAGGATGCAGAAAACAATTTATCAATTCTAGGCCTTGACAAGTATTGTCATCCTATGATAAAGTAATCCCACTGTCTATTGGCCAGCAGTTGCTGACCATCCTGTATCTATCATTGGCAAAATGTTGTCTGGACAGCAGAAGTCCCAAGATTATGAGATTTTAAGGCAAGTACTTCGCACATGAGAGATCTTGGTCTGAGGAAAAGAATAACTTTTTCTAATATTTCACAAGAAGAATGTAGAACAGGGTGCACTTACCAAGTTGGGTATGAACATGAGGAATGGGGGTGTCAAGTTTTGAAAGAACAGTGTAAATACAAACGATTGTGTCGGATGTGGCTCTGCAGGCACAAGGGACAGGGATTCAAACAGAACAGTTGCTTTAGGTCCATTTTTCCATATGGGCAACCACATCCACTGGAAGTACGGAGCAGAACTACTTCCACTAAATTCAGCAGCAAACAAGGGCTTTGAGGTACTGTTAAAACTTACTCTCCCTCCTGTTTGGGGAAAGCCTTTGGTTCTTGGAACAGAGCAAATATGACTCCTGGCTTGCTTGGGATAAATCCTAGAGATGTCCATGATCACATCTAATTCAGGGAGTGTATTCAGCAGAAGAAAATAATGGAAGTTTAACATCAAATATAGAGATATTCGGCTCACTGTTAATCTGTGTTTACTAGCCTGGTTAGATTAGATTAATGAATTATGTAACATAAATGTATACAGTGCTTTTAAGGTTAAAATGTGCTATAAATCTATTACCAGTTGTTAAATTTTTCTCATGATCATCAGCTTGGGCATCGTTTTCATGTTCAGGGGTAAAATGTAAAGATGAGAAACTTGTGTTCCAGTGAGAGAGAGAGAGAGAAACAGAAAGAAGGAAAGTCAGTCTGACGAATAACTGAATTGATCAATAGGTATGTAGAGACAGAAAGATTTAGAAAGAAAATGTCATGGCTCATGATGTAAGTAACCATATTGCACTCATACCCTGATTTTCATACAGGGAGTGGGCAATTACAGACATGTAAGCTGGACATCTGCACTGGCAGTTAAGTAGGGTTTGTAATAAGGGATGTAATGAGAGGCCATATGGATCAATATGACCCATTTGGGAAGAGTAGCACAGATTACATGAAAGAAAATCCTGTTTTGCAAACCTCTAATGAGTTTTTCAAGGGGTCAGCAAGCATGTAGATAAAAGTGATCTAAATGATACAATCTACTTGATTTCCCATCAGCTCTTAGAGAAATCCTTTAAAAAAATCTTCTAAGGAAATAAAGGAATGGAATGAAGGGAGAAATCCTAGACTGAATAAAGAACTGAATTCCAGAGAGGAAGTGCAGGACAGGGGCAAACATTTAATTCTTGCAAGGGGAGAACTGATCCGAAAAGAGGTCAACAGGGAACTAAGCTGAAATTTGTGCCATTTAGTATGTTCATAGATGACCCAGAAAAGAGATCAGATGGTACAATGAGTAAATTGGCTTATGAGAAAATTACCTGGCAGACTAAAGATGAATGGTGTTTGTAGGAAACTGTAGAAGAACCTGAAAAGACTTTAAGATGGATCATGTAAAGCGGTGCGCATAGCAAGCAAAAATCCCCTAGTTTCACGTGAAGATTCATGACCTCTTGACCATTACCATACAGGAGCAAGACCTGAGGATCAGAATAGAAAGTTCTTTGAAAACATCAGGTCACCGCTCAGCAGTGTTCAGAAGTCATGCGGAGAGTTAGGAATTGTCAGGAAAGGAATGTGAGAATAAAACAGAAAATGTTGCGCTACTGCATAAATCCACAGTTTGCCCCAACCTTGAACACTGTGTGCAGTTCTCATTCCCTGGAGTGGATCTGGAAAGGAGTCAGAGCAGGGCTGCCAAGATAACTGTAGATATGAAATAGCTTCTGTAATAGGAAAACATGAACAGACAGGGACTCTTCAGCTTGGGAGGGAGCCCACTAATGAGACTTATGGCCAATACTTCACTGTGTTTACAGAGCCGTGCGTGGTCTGGGGCCTAGACTGTCTTTCAGCACAAAAACCAAGGGCCATCAAAGTAAAGCCAAGAAGTGACAACTTCAAAACACACAAAAAGCAGTGATTTTTGTCATTCAAAATTGATAAGCCCTGTGGGACTATTTGCCAATGGATGTTACGGACAGAAAATGCTTACCTGTGTTGAAGGGAATATGGGACAAATGCTTGGTAGACAGCCAGGGAGACGTAGGTAAACCCCTCCCAGCTCAGGAAATCCCATGAACTGAAGGTAGCCCCAGGCCAGGAGGGCAGTCAGGAGAGGTCTCATAGATGCTTTTCCTGTCTTTGCTCTTCAGCATTTACTTCTGGTTAGTGCTGAGCACAGGATACTGGCCCAGATGGAGCCTTTATCTGAATCTGGGGGGTTACTACTATCAGGCCCTCCTTGCTTGGAATGTCAAATGATGACCTGTGCTGTGAAGGATACAGACAGATTGCATAATGGTTTCTTACCAAGCAGAACATAAAAAGATTGATTTGAGACTGTTTATACAGCCTTTGGGTCTGGAAAAAAGCTCAGCTTGCTGTTTTCTTATTTAGCCTTACATATGCTCCAGATAAATGACTTGTCCAATATAATACGACACAATGTGGTGTTTAAGATTCATTACCAAAAGTGCTGAGACAGTCAACTTCTCATGAATACAAAAAGCAACATATAATTCATCTGTTTGTCCATCTCTAGAACTATAACTCTCCTCCCAGCTCATGTTTTCTGCTGCTGGCCAGTAAAGTGGAGGAAAATTAATAAAGAAAGTAAAATAGATCATGTTTTCTCTCCTGTCTTTCTCTCTTTTCTTCTGCATGATTATATCAGTTCTTCTTCATTCTGCAGACAAAGAAATGGAGGTTGAAATTTCAGGTCATTAACTGGGAGCATCACCTGCTAAGAATTCCATTGTGTGAGCCATCTACCCTTCATTGTTTTAATTACAACGGGTAATAAATAAGCAGAAGAGAAGCAGGGGAGATAGATGTGAACAGCACAGAGGATACTAATCACCTGCTCCTGATAGGTCAGGCTGATGGCAATTTTGTTTAGGATGTTTTTCAGCTGACTCAGAAGCATGTGGTACTGTCACATTTTACTGCATAAAAATAACGTGATACAATAAAATAAAATAAACAATTTTTAAAAATCAATTATGTGGCTGAATAAGAGCTGTAATTATAATTTCCATACAGATTTTATGTTTGGTAATGTGTTCATTAATGACTTGAAATAATACATGCCTTACCACAAATTTGCAGGATGATGCATTTATGTGTCATGGCTGGATCTCAGTCTTACTGAGATCATCTAAATTTATTTATCTAAGAAATAGCAGGATCAGGATTTTGTTCATAAGATAATTTTGTGGTCTTCCAAGTCCTGCAGATCTGGGAATGTTCTGGGACCTGATCCAAAGATAACTGAGACCCATGAGGTTCTTTCTATTGAAGGTAAAGGACATTGGATGACAGTCTGTTCTCACAACACTGCCTCTGAGGAGGTCAGCAAGACACAGCAAAGGACTTACATATATGTTTCAGGACAGGAATTTAATTTTCATAGTGTAGTGATAACTCATCTAGATCTGCAATACTGAAACCTTTTATTTCATAGTGCCTTTAATATCCCATAAAGAATTAATTCTTAATTCTGGTTTTCAAAAATATGCTCAGACATCAGTGGAATTATCTGTGTTTTTCCCCCCTGGAATATTAAACTTATTCATCAGACTCAGTTTATGTTACATTCATATTGCTGCCATATGTAATTTAAAGCAAAATTAAGGTCTACTCTTCTGAAATGCAGAGTTGCTTTCAACAGTTATCAAGTAGGGGTTTTTTTGCCACATGTGTGAGAAAGACGTGTATAAAAATATTTATTATGTATACTTATATGTATATGTATATGTAATCATACTCCTAGAAAAATGCTTCTCTGATTATGCAATACTAACAAGTAACGTTGATTTGCCTATTGCTGATTTTTATTTTTTCCCCTGTAACTCAAAATAAGTAGCATTCTCTATTTAAAACTGATACTTTTTTCATTACCTGTGATACAGGAAAGAAGGTATGGGAATATCCTGGGCAGGAACAATTTCTAAGACTCCCAGACAACATGTGTGCTAGCAAATGAAAAAGACCTAGGACCTTTTCCCAGCACTGAGTCCAGCTGGCATGGAGCAGCCCTTATTTGTATTTGAAATCCTGAAATGTACCTGAAAGCAGTTCTGTAAGAATATGGGTGGTCCAGATGAAAAAGCTGACTGTGTACCTTTGTCACTGTTCTACAGTGTGGGTGCCTGTGCTCTTGTGCTTGTATCCTTCCCTGGCACTTCTCATTTTTCTAAGGTAGAGCTGTTAGTCACAGTGTGCAAGGAAAAGGAAGTAATGGCCACATGGGTTCAAACCAGGGGACAAATCAGCAAATCAGAAAAATTACTTACCATTCAGGGTTATACCCCTGAAAGAGGTTTAGATAAGCAAATTGAGCACAGCCATGGTCACAGCTGGTATGGAGCTACTGGCACCACTTACCTGGGGCTAGATTATCATAGAAGGATAGAATAGAAAAGGATAGAATTGTTTGGAAGGGACCTTTGGAAGAGATCTAGTTCCAACTTCCCTTCCATGGGCATGACACCTTTTACTAGATCAGGATTCTCAAAGCCCCATCCAACTTGGCTTTGAACACTTCCAGGGATGGGGCACCCACAATTTCGCTTAGCAACCTGTTCCAGAGCCTCACAGTGAAGAATTTCTTCCTAACATCTAATTTAAATCTCTCCTATTTAGTTAAAAAACATTTCCCCTTGTTCTATCATTATCTGCCTGGGTAAAAAAGTTGCTCTCCCTCTTTTTTATAATTCTGGGCCTTATAGGGATGCCCTGTAGTAGAGGCTGGGATTAGTGAACACTACAGGGTTCAGCCTGATCAATACAACATGTCTCATGTTCACAGAAATCCCCACAAGCTGCCTCCAGAACTGGAACTACCAGTTCTTCTTCTGAGTGCACAGGTTTAAACCAATAATGGTGTACAAATGCGTGGGTGATGGTAGGCTCTGGGGGACTTCAGGATGTGATGAGGCAAAAGATTTGAATAGATGGCTTCTCCAGTCCCTCCTATCTTGTGGACTCTTGGGACATAGTCCTAGCCTCTTGGCTCTCTGGTATACTCTATCATGTCAGTAGGAATTCCTTCCTGGAAGGCACTAGGAGACAGGCAGGCAGTGCACCAAAGACTCTCTTTCTACTGTTATTTGGGAGGGCCTTCAAGTGACTCTCCAATTTTAAACTTGTTCTTCACCTTCTTGCATGTTGATATCCCACTGTCTCCACAATCTGCCTGCATCACTGTGAAAGATACTTTACTATTCACACCCAGCATCCAGTCTTCAAACAGGTTGTATTTACAGAAGTTGCCTGAGGAAGACTCTAATTTATAGCTATTGATTCTTTCCACACCTCTGTCTAACTGATGAAGAAATGCTTTATTGCCCAGTTAGTCTAGATATAGATAGTATACATATTCTGTGCTTTAATCAAATAATTGAACCATCTCTCAGACTTCTATATGATAAATTAAATACACTGAATTCTTCACACCTTTTTCTTTAATAAATTTCAGCTTTTTTGGCGTTTCAATTTTTTTCAATATCAGCAGAAAAGGGAAGGTGATCTGCACATTTCAATCTAGTATTGGTCCCCACAATGTTGCTGGTCCCTGTTCCCCCGTGCCTTGTGCCTTTTCCCTCTCCCTTCCTATTTATGCTCTGCAGGGCTGCAGAATTCCTCTATTCAACAAGATTCCTCTATGCTACCAGACTGTGATGATCTGGTACATAGTAACCCCTAATTTCCTTTAATGTTTCCTTTTACAGGGAATATGGTCTGCAGTTACATAAACTTCATGATTTGCTCCCAGTAGGATGACTTCACAAATGATTTTTATTAAAACACATTTATTTCACAAACACAGCTATTCAATTCAGTCTGCCTCCACATTCCATCACTTTGCTGGCCTTTCTGTATGCTTTTCTTTTATTTGCAAGTTTTATTTACCTCCAGACCATCAATACAACTATTAAATTATGGCGGCAGCAGTCCCCTGGGAATTCTGCTGGCAATATTGCCAGATAAAGTCCCACTTGTAAACATATCACCTGGTCTGTCATATTGCTTCCAAAACTGAATTTGGAATTGTTAGAACAGCCTGATGTGAGGCACATTCCAGGTTAAGTCTGGCATAAGGGACTGCCCGGAGGTCCTCTTTTTACAAACTGTATGGATGAGTTTTCTCAGATTTGCCTTGCTCATGCCATTGGTCCAATGCATTTCCAACAGGCATCACATCCCTGCATGTCTCCACAAGCCCTGGCTCAGGCTGTGCCATATAATACCATCACATAATAAAACCTTATCATCAAATAATAAACCCACTATTTTCATGGTCCTTCTGTGTCCCTGACTTTCCAAGACAGTTAGTAGCACAGGCTGTCAGACTGCTTTCTGTACTGTGAAGGATGAAAAGCTAGCTCAGGAAAAGCCCATTCTTGCAATGATCACCTCACAGACCCCATAGTTTGTCTCTTTTCCATGCCTCCTGCCTCCTTTCTGCTCCTCAGCACAGGTCTTCAGACACAGCCTCAGAGCACATCTCCAGGGAATGCCAGTTGCCGCTCCTGCCCTGGCAGTTCTTCTGGAATGGGACAAAACGTGACTAGAGATGGAGGTAAAAAAATCCATATGAGCACAGTTCACCATGGTGTTGGGGACCTCATGTATCTTTCCTGATGTTCACCTTAGCAGGCATCTACTGAAGAAACTGAAGACACTGTGTGTCCTAGGGACCATGGCAGAGAAGACTGATCATGCATAGGTAGGGAATGGCATGCCTTGATGCCAGAGAAAGGCTGATGGAAGAGGAAGGGGCCATCTGTTCTCAGAGCAGAAGGAAATCAAATAAGTTAAACTGATTCAAGAGGTGTTTGGTCCACTGCCTGCTCAAGGTCCTGGTGCTACTGGGTTGACAGCAGCCCTTCCACTCTCTGTCTTCTCTTTGCCACCAGAACCATAATGTCAGACCTCCTTGGATGAGTACAGCCTCCTTGGATGAGTACCACAGGTAGAGGGATGAGTCCTTGGGCAAACCTCATGAGACACTTCTGAAAACAAACATACCCTACCTAGAAGCTTGGATAGATCCTCCTTTTCCAGTTTTCACATATTTTTCTGCTTTTACAGAATGCTTTTTTTTCTGGTTTTGCATTTCATATACCACCAAATGCATTTCAAATGCAACCACTGGCTAAGAGTTCAAGAATATGTATGAATCTTGTTGCATGGGATTCTGCTGCAATAGCCAGCTATGGCTGAGAGGTTGTGTTTAGCTCTACCCATCACCACTGCAGTAGTTGTGGTCTAGGTCTACAACAGACCTAATTTAACCTACTTTGAATGCATGTCTTAGACCCAAGAAGATTTTTTGTTTCTATTTCCCATATTTCAGTCTAGAAACAAGGATGTCCAGGGTCATCTTCTGTCTCATAAATCCAGATACAGCACTATTCTTTAGAAACAAAAGAAGTTACTTATTTCTTCTAATTTAGTTAATTGTAGCAAATTAGTTTTCATAGGAACAACCAGATATGAAGCAGCCAGCTGAGGTTTGCTCTTCAGTACCACCATCCCAACCCTGACAAACCCCCTCTAAAGTGCACAGCAAGCCAGCAGCAGGGGTACCTTCCAGTGCTTCCAGGACTCAAGCACAGGTTTGCTCCTACCATTCTTTTGTAGATGATATTGCAGGAGGAAGTGCCTGTTGTTCCTAAATCTAACAGAGAAAAGACTGCATCTTTTTGGCTTGCTAATGATAAACCCAGCAGCTGATCTACAACTGTGTGCAGATTCTGATAATCCACCATCTCTATGTGCCTCTTAATGTGTACAAAGGACCACTGACCTGCACTGATCCCACACATGACAAAATCCCTTCTTTTACATGAATGACTGCAGCCACAGGGTGACAAACCATTTGTTCTTCACATGGTATACAACTCAGTGTTCACTGTATTCCTCCTTTCATTGGTTTTGTAGAAGCAGCAATGAATCATGCAAGGAACTGTCATTTCTACTTCACATGGAGCTGCCACCCAAAAAATTTATTTCTTGAACCTCAGTGGTGAAGCACATGATGTCATTTAATCATAGAAAGAACCAGTGCTGCATGCCTGATGCTGTGAATTCAGCAGGCTTGCTGTTGTAGCCATGCCTGTGGATAACTGCTGACTGGGAATGTTATTATCCATTGGCCCTGTTAACAAAGAACCATAGAATCAGGTTGGAAAAAATCTCTAAGATGATTGAGTTCAACCATTAACCCAGCACTGCCAAGTCCACCACGAAACTATGTCCCTAAGTGCCACATCTACACATAATACAGGTCCTTTGTCATATTCCAAAATGTATTTCAGACTGGATCAATGTTTCCATAACATTCTGTAGATGTGACCTCCTTCAGGGTCCACCTGTCTCCCTGGGAGTTCTTTGTGTAAGCTATGTATTCATCTCTCCAGTCAAGGACCAGGGAACTACCAGCTGGTGGCAGCAGCAGCTTCTCCAAGATCAAAATGTGACGACTTCATCTCAGTTCCTGGTGACACTGTATGAAAGTAAGCAATACTCCTCATTTTAACGAAACTGAGCCATTATCAGTAACCTTGCAACTAATCTAGCTATTTAAAAAATAACTTTGCTTCTCTAATACTTTGGTTTTTTTGCTTAGTAGTTTGGGGTTTGTAATTGGCACTGAGAAACAAGAAGCTAAAACATGTCTCTCACTGTTGTGATGACCAGGCTGATGTTAAGATCTTAGGATAAAGGAGGAAGAGTTCATTGCCCATAAATGCATTGCAAGTGACCTTTCTTATGGCTGTGTCCTATAAAGAGGAAAATGAGATAATATGGTGAGATTTAAGGAAATATGAAAGAAAAGGATTGACTGGGGTCAAAGAAAAACTGTTGAGCTGGCATCAAAGAGGAGTGTGTGTTGTTCTGAGATCCAAATGTGATCTTATATAATCTTATACAAATGTTCTAATATTTCCCCATCTTTACTCAAAATACGTCACTGAGTGCCATCTTCAGTCACATCAACCTGTTCTTTTAAAGCTGCATCACTCTGGCAGAACATCTTTTTAATCCCTTCTACCAACACATCCTTCTTTTTTTATCTCTTCCTTCTTTGCCTGCTTCTCTGGATTTATATAAAAACTCCTTATCATTGGCCCCTCAGCACTTTGTACATTGTACTATGGAACTTTATCATGTTCCTGTCACTTCAGGAGAGCAAAAGGCCTGTGATGACATTTAAAAACTTCAGGATCCAAAAATTATTTCATGGTACCATAAGGCCTTTGAGACTAAGTTACTGAAATTCCATCAGTCTGCCTTTAAAGTCTAACTAAAGTTGGTGTCTCTATGTTAATTTTGTGTGGTTTACACCAACATCCATCTGTTGCTTGGATGATCTACAGTGCTTTTGCTGATCCAGAGGTTAATCTGGTGCTCTGAGCAGGTAATAAGAGACATTTGTGTGTCCTTTTGGTGCTGTGAACCAGAGTACTGGAACACCTGGCGTGCTGCTTTCAGGCTCGGCTGCTGGGCACTGACAAGTGAGACAGGTCTGTCAGCAGCCCTCAGCTTTATGAGGAATGGACTGCAGCTGAGGCAGGAGACCCCTCAGACTCTTCTTGAGGGAAAGAGCCATCCATGAACTGGATACTCTGCAAAAAAGAGGCTACCTAGGGCTCAGATTTATATTGTTTGCCCCCAGTTAAAAGCGGGATTGTTGCAAGGCCTCACCGATGGCCCTGGTTCTCGGGTTATTATGTAGGAGCTTAGAAAAGTTCATGACCTCAGGCCTTTAAAAATTCTAGGCATAATTGACAGAGTCACACAAACAAAAATTTTTGTATCCAAAGTAGAGGGACCATCAAATAGTTGCCATTCCTCCAACCATTCCATGGAATACAGCTTCCTCACTGAGCAGTTACAGATTTACTTCAAAGATTACACTATAGGACAAAAATGTGGCCAGATGTCCAGGCTGAAGGTGGAACAAGGTAAAGCATGCATTGTATCTTTATTTGGGGAGAAATTTGTAAGTGACTTCTGCCCTGTACTGGCCACATCTTGAATTTGGATATGAGTGCAAGAATTTAAAAATACTTGTGTGTGTATGTGAGAAGGTCACCTCTGACACAGAGTTCTGTGATTCAGAATTGCTGGATGCAAATGTATTTTAGTCAGTAAGTAGCAATACATGGACATGAAGATCCTGAACATAAAAAGCTTCTCCTGAGCACTTCCAGTGCTGTGCAAACTTAAAAATCAGACAGCCAACCATATTCTCCATTGATATTGCTTACCTCACTCATTCTGAAAAGTTATCACTGTGATACAATAGCTATTCATTTACCCAGGTATCCTTTGCATTTAGCTGGGCTTATCATGTCTGTTGAGTGGAGGTTACCTCAGGAATGTTGTTTACCTAAGTCAGTAGAAGAGATTAGTATTGCCAGATGGACTTCCAAGGAGGAAGTAATTTCAAAGGATGTGTTAACAGGAGTATAGGAATCATACATATACCTTTATAAGTTTTAATATTTCATGAGTGAACAATTTTATGTCTTTCTTCATTCTTGCTGCTTGTTGCTGAAAATGCCTTTCTTCTGAATATCCTTCTAAAAATAAATGGTGTTGTCACTTTGGAGGATGAAAGGAGGCAAACAGAAAATGAACAGTCAAAGGTGCCCAGTGAGATGCTAGTAAGCATCAGGACAACTCAGGCAAAAGAGGGAGAGATTAATAAATAGCTTGCCTTCTAAAAAAGTCTTTGTTTGCAAGTTGGCAAAGAATTAGCTAAATATAAGTCCATTTGATTCTAGGAAGGAGGCTGTGTCCCATGCTATAAATGAAATCAATGGAGCCTACTAAACCAACCTGGGTAAATAACTCCTTCAATAGAATTCCAGGCCTAGAGGCTGACCTAATCCTGAGTATACCAGTAGGATAAATGAACCCTAAGATTCTAATGCCACCTATAGCAATTTATCTTCAGACCTGCAGAGGAAGGCAAAAAAAGAGCAGTAGAGGACAAATCATGCATCAGGAAGAATAAAATAAAATCTTTGCAAACTCCAGTGAAAGCCCTGAGGCATGGAATTATTATAATGCAAATTGACAGTGATCTAATCTATTTTCTCACACACTTGGGGATACTGACACACCAGATGCCCAGGGACTCATAAGCTTAATTTTCTCTCTTCAGGCATTTTTCTTTTCTATTGTGTTGTACAATTATGCCCATAAACTTCTCAGGCGCCTTGCTACCAGACTGCAAGCTACTCCTTCCAGTGCTCAGGAAAAATATTAAAATGCTTCCTTCATCATATACCTGGAAGCCTTTGATTTCCAGTGCAGATGTATTCAGGATTACTCACTGTACTGCCATTTGATCATGTGATGAAGTCAATATCCCTCTCTGACATTTACTTCTCAAATATATTTATTAAGTGTTATCACAGCCCTATTCAGTCTTTGCTGAGCTATACTAAACAAGAAAAAATATTTTAATTCTCCTACAAAGATAAGACTTTTGTTCCCCTAATCATTCTAGAAGTGCTTCTGTGCACTTGTTCAATTTAACATTTTCTATCACTTGGCATTAAATTCTGCTGCATTTAAATGGAAGTAAACAATACACATATGAAGTTTTTTGCTGAACCAAAGGTAACTCCTTTTTTGCAAATTAGCAAAACCAAGAAAACCACTGGCCAATATTATCCTACTAGAAAACAAAAACAAAAACCCAAACAAACAAAAAAAACCAAACAAAAAACCCCCTTCTTGCCAGCCCCAATATCAAATTGGTACCGGAATGGGAGTTCAGTCTCCAGCTCTCCTGCTAGTGGCAGATGCTTCTCCACCACAAGAAGAGTCTGAGATGCCCTTCATCAGCTGCACCCTGCTCTGCATGGAGCTGAGGGCTGGTGCCAGACCTGAGCTTTGAATGCTGTCCTGTGTCACTAATAAATGGCTAAGCCTGAAAGCAGCTCTCCAGCTGAATATATAGGAGAAATATCTGCCAGAGGTCAGTCTGTTTTGCATACCCAGATTTGAAAGTCACTGCACCAGTCTAGGATGTCTTTATGCACAGTAAGTGGATCAACCAGTCCTGCTCCAGGACAAGGACAGGAAAGCCTTGTCTGGGAGATGGCAGGTGAGTTCAGTTGGACTCCTACACTTGGAAAACTGGTGAGAAGGTATAATAATGAACAAAGTTAATAGATATGTTTCTACTATTTAAGATACTAAGGAACAGAAATTTATTAGGAATGTGTAAAGAGAGATCATGGACCAAATTTGATCTTTTTTTTTTGCAGTCAGGGAATATGTGGAAAAGGACAGTCTAGATACAGGGAAGTCTCCCCTGCAAGATGTTTTACTACCTGTTTTCCCTCAAGACTTTGTTGCAGACAGGTAGAGAAATCATAAAATCAGGCCTGCTCTGCTAAATTAATAGCTGGCCTGTCATTTCTTCTAAATACAGCTAAGTACTTTGCAAGTTGCCATGCCAAAACACTCTTAGAATCAGAATTCGTTAACACGACAGTCTATTCCTTGGGTGAAAAACAAGTGCACCTATATAAACAACAAGATCTGTCCCAGGGGAATCAGTAGACAAAGTATGTAAACTATAGATGTGCAAAATGTCATGTAACCACCAATGTGAATGTATTGTTAACCAATTAGATCTGACATGGTGCCTTGTGATAATCTTATAAAATACGACCCATACAATAAAGATTCGTCTTTTTCCTGCATGAAGAAAATGGAGTCTCGGCTGATTTATTACAACAGGCTTGACTTTAAGGCATCCAGAGTCCATACTGGACTAACCAAATAACTTGCTTGCTGAAGAAGCCTGGGTATGAAAAAGAAGAGTTCGCTCCATCACTTCAGATTTTTGGCCCTGCAGACAGTATGGGCACAGACTGTGATGAATTTCACTACTTTCAGCACCACCAGAGCAGCACCCTGTGGCAGCAGAACCCTGTTTGGCCAGGCACACCTATTACACCTTCCTCATCGCTGAAACTTTCTCATCACTTCTTCATTAATTTTGTACCATTTCAGAGAGCAGGGGTGGAAGGCCACAGAGGGGATGCTTGGCTCCGGCCCACCTTTGCAGAGACCTTGCTCTTTTCTTTTGGCTTCACCACGAGGTAGATACCTCAGTTATGTGAGACAGGTAAATAACTTCCATAATGTTAAATTAATGATCACAGCTCCTGCTGCCACCTGCCACAGGAGCACCATGCAGAGACCTTTCAGTTTAAAACATTAATGTAGCCAACACAAAGGCTTGTGTGGCTGATGGGCAGTGTGCTTCAGTTCTGTGTCTGTGCTGCACCACCCTGCCTTACCCTAGGTATTCATCCAGAGGTGACCACTGAGCAGCAACTTGTTCCACCTGACTGCCCATGGGGACTGAAGCTGCAGGTGAAGATTCTGTGACTGCCAGTTTTTGCACCAGAGCAGGAACAGTCTTCCAAGCTGTCCCATCAGGTTTCTCAGTGCCCTGCTCCATATGCTGATAAGAATTTTCCATGTCTTCCTTAGCTTCTCCCCCTGCAAGTCCTGCTGGAGTCACTTTCCTGATGAAGCACAGATTATTTGTTTTCTGGAAGCGTCCACACACCACAAGATGTCTGGGTGCAGTTTGTCTGCATTTCAGAAATTTCCCAGCTCCATGGATGGGCCATCAGTAGTTCAGAGGAGTGACATTTCTGCCACACCAGAAAGCTTCTAAGGGAAGGCTTGGACACAGCTTCCAATTACCTATAAAATGGAGGTTTTTCAACTGCTCAGGCAACTGTAGGAGGTAGAAGATGAATATTGGATGAACTAGAACAATCTTTGACACTTCAGCCTCCACCCACTTCACATTTGCCTGTATGTCTGAGCTCCAGGGAAACACTCTGTCAACAGTACTTCACAATACAGATTTCAGGGCTAGGGGATTTAGCAAACACGTCTCCTGCAATAGACCCAGCTGGGTATCTGCTCACAGGAAAAGATCAGAGCAACTCAAAAGGTTATCACACTGTTGGATTGGCAAGGTCAACAGGGCAGAGGGCAGGAGCAAACAAGGACAGTGTTGTGGCACCTGGGCCTCCCAGGCCATCACTGACAGTTTGCTCACAGCCTTCATCTTCTCTCTGTTCAAAGCAGGCTGATGGAGAAGTACTGGCTATCACACATAGGTCAGCTCTGCCAGTATCTCCTGACATTGCTCTACAGAGTCTTCGGGGAGCAAGAGGAGATCCACCTCCAGATCCTCCACTGGGAAATGTGTTATGGAATACAATACTGCTATGTGCACACACTGCTTATTGCTTTACATCCTCCGCACAACTGATGTAATCACACTTTGGGCCCTGCCTTCATTATTCCTCAATTCAAAGTATTTCTTGTAATTTTTTTCTTTTCAGTCTCTGAAGGTAAAGAAGATGATGGGAACAGAGATTTTGGGGATCAGTTGCTCCTTCCTGTGCTACATAGAGTCCCAAGAGGACAGACCTGCTTGGTCTGGAGGGTATACGTGTATCTGCTGTACTAAGAAAGCAAGATTGTCCCATCATTCCCAACACAACAAATTTGTCCCATCATTCCCAACACAACAAACACCAAAATGCGCACGTGCACGCACACACACACACACACACACACACATATATACACGATATGCACTTACAAGTGTTTTTAACCATGTTTATATATCGATTTTTATAGACATTACATATGTGATATACGTGTTTAGGGCAGGTAGGTGTAACTATATACGCACATGCACTTATATGCCATCGTCCGTGCATGTGTCCTTACACATGACCGCAGAGCTGTTGTGTCTGTGCGTTAGGTGCGGGCTCTGTCCGTGCGCACACACGTGCGCGGAGCTGCCGCGGTGTCGTTCCCCGGCCGTGTGGGCGCCGACACGCGCGCACACACACGCGTAAGTGTGCAACACC
>VYZP01070563.1:24896-73333 GCA_013400635.1 Hypocryptadius cinnamomeus
GGGGGCCACAAGAACAAGAAGGCGCCGGAGCCGGCCAAGCAGCCCCCGCCGCAGGCGCGCTCGGGAGTCGGCCGGGAGAAGCCGCGGGAGGTAGGCAGGGAGCCCGGCGCCGGCAAGGAGGCGGCGCAGCGGCCCGGCCCCGGCTCCGGCCCCGGGTGCGGGTCGGGGCCGGCGGCGCTGGTGCCCGCGGGCCGGCAGCAGCACTGCACGCAGGTGCGGACCCGGCGGCTGATGAAGGAGCTGCAGGACATCGCGCGGCTCAGCGACCGCTTCATCTCGGTGGAGCTGGTGGACGAGAGCCTCTTCGACTGGAACGTGAAGCTGCACCAGGTGGACAAGGACTCGGTGCTGTGGCAGGACATGAAGGAGACCAACACGGAGTACATCCTGCTCAACCTCACCTTCCCCGACAACTTCCCCTTCTCGCCGCCCTTCATGAGGGTGCTTAGCCCCCGCCTGGAGAACGGCTACGTCCTGGATGGCGGGGCCATCTGCATGGAGCTGCTCACCCCCCGCGGCTGGTCCAGCGCCTACACCGTGGAGGCCGTCATGAGGCAGTTCGCCGCCAGCCTGGTCAAGGGGCAGGTAGGGCTCCCTGCTCGGGGAGGAGCACACGCATCCATCGCTCGGGTTGCGGGTCTGAGCCGTGCTCGGGTGGGAACCACAAAGGCGGCCAGCCTGCAGCTGTCCGCCACCAGGGCCGGTCCTCGCCGAGTGCCTGGTGTCACCGGTGGGGCGAAGGCAGGGACACACGTGTTTGGCTCCGGGGTCCCTTCTCCGGCAGGTGCTGCAGAGGTGCGGGGCATCTTAGAGGGACGAGGAGCACATGCATCCATCGTGTCCTCCCGCCCGGCTTTTGTCCCTGTGCTTGGCTGTGCCGCCTATGGCACACCAAGATACCGTGCTCGTTACCCCTGATAGGCACCTCCTTCGCCCCACAGCACAAGGAGGCTCTCCGGGCTCCAGTGGGGTTTGGGATTGGTGCCTGCTGCCCTTCACCAAGCAGTCGGCCATGCTCGCTGGTCCCTTGCGTGCAGCGCTGCCGCTGGCGGAGGGCGCGACGCTGGAGCTGCTGCCCCCAGGTCTTTGTCTGTGCTGTCCCGCACAGCATCCCTCCGGGGACCAGGCGCGACCCTGGCTTTGGGGCTTGGCACACTGCGCTGAGGTGTGCCGCGGGGTCACGCCGGCAGTCGCTGCCCGAGCTGCTGGCAAACTTGTACAGGTTTGCAAATCGTCCGGCCCGAAAGGAACAAGTCATTTGGGCTAGGTGCTGCAGCTGCAGCAGCCAGACGGTTCCTGCCAGCTCTCCTCCCCAGAGGAGGTGGTCGGTTCTCCCGGCAGAGGATTTCGTCTGACCTGAATCGGTGCACTTTGTGCTGCTTTTTTTTCCCCCCCTTTTTCTCCTGCAGAGTATCCGTAGAAGAGAAATATTTCGTAAGCCGTTTTTAATGAATGGGTGAATATTGCTGGTAGGCAGTAGTTCTTCATGTATTATAGTCCTTTGTATTATGGTGGGCAGTGCACACATGGCTGTGGCAGGGTGGTTTTCCTGTTCGTGAATGCCCTTGAACTCGGGGGACCTGCACAGCTCCGTGCCTGTCAGTAAATTATACTAAGTAACTTCTTAAATTTATATCTTGGCAAGGAGGTGGGGAAAGAGTAAATAATAATGTACTTTTTATTTGCTTAAAAATTGGGTTACTCCTGTTGCTTCTGTAGAACTGCTTGCCTGAGTAGAAGTAAAGGTTTGTTTCTTCTTAAGACTGAAATTAATTTTGATTTTTCAACAGGCTCTTTTGTAAGTGGCATGTCCTCCCTTTAACCTGTTTGGTTTGGGCCTACTGCTCCTTTTTTTAAAATCAGATAGTATTTTTCTCTGCACTTCGTTTCAAGAGGTCAAGTTTCCTAGGTCACCTTGGGATATTAAAAAAAACATCTACCAAGAAGAAAAAAAAAGTTTTAATTAACACAGAGGCTGAGGTACATTGAAGTTCTTTAGCTGCTCTTACTGCTTTACACTGTTTGTTAACCTATCACTTTTTAGAGAGGTCATAGTTCTTGTTATTTGTTACAAGAATTTAGAAGGACAATGCTAAATTCTCTCATTCTGTAACAATTCCACCTCTTTATGTGGTGTTGAATGTTAAAGGGGTTCAATGAATATTTATTGGGATCATAAAATGGCTCAGTGAAGAGAAGCACTGTTTTATTGTTTTATTAGTAACAAATTCTCAGCTATATAATCTGACAATTTTCTTCCCTAAACCACTTTAGAGATTTCCAGAAAGTAGTAGCAATTTTTGATTACCAGAGGATGTTTATGTATGCATCATTAATAAGCATATTTAAAAAGCAAGAGTTTCAATAACATTCTTCCAGAAGTTTGCGAAGTCAATTATGACAGAAAGAGAACTGGGATTAAAAAAAAAAAAAAAAAAAGGCAGAAATAAACTGCTGACAGTAACTTAGTAGTTAAATTGATATAACATGGCACGTGTCAGCCTCTCAGATTGTTCAATCCAAGTGGAAAGGTTATTAGGCAGTACAGTCAATACATTTATTTTCTGGGTTAGAGAGATGTTGCCTGTGATGGGTTTGCCGGCCTGTCACCGTAGCTGGGCTCTGTGTCATGGGAGCCACGTTTCTGTAATTGCACTCCCCTCGTTATGTAATCCCCACTCCATTGCATAATAGGGCTCAAAATACGACTGGCGCTCCCCTGTCCCTGTTTCATTTTACAGGTGATCCACTTTAGACCGGTTAGTTTTTAAAAATAAAAATGGAGCCGACGGAGCATCGAGGGCTGAGGTGCTGCATTCCCCAGCGCTGCGTGGCCAGGTTTGGGTGACGCCTGCCGTGCCGTGGGCAGTCTTGGTGCCTGCAAGGAGCCGTCCCAAACAAACAGCTGTGGCTGTCATCAGGTTAATTGTGTAATTTCTGTAAGCAGCCTGCAACCTGCAATGGCATGAAATATTCAAGATGCAGTTCATCAGCAGGGCTGGAAGGCTGAGGGCCGTTCTCCATCGCCTCAGAATGAACCTGCCTGAGCAAATGGCAGCAGCCATTGCGCTGAGGGGGAGATGGAGCACTGCTGCCACCAGTGAGTCAAAGGGACCTTCCAGAGAAATGTCACTGGTTCCCAGCAATGATTTAGCATGAAATCACCATGAACACTCCTGTGACGCATCCAAGAGTGCGCCTGGCTGGCACGGGTGCCAGTGTGAGTGGGCTGAGCGTTCTGCTGGCACACCTTCCTCCTTGGGGCAGTTCAGGGGATCGAACCAAGGTGGCTCATTTCCTTGGACATTTCTCGTCAGTCCCATTTTGCTGAGCCAGCTGTGGCACTGTCATTCTCTGCTGGTTCTTCAAAGGGAAACAGCGCTTCTTGGTCTCCTGGTAGAGCTAGTAGTAGCTGTGAGCATGTATGACCTTCTGGTTTTTGACAAAGCAATCCAAAAGCAGATGAAAGTAACATTGAATATACATTTTCAGACAGTTAAGATTCTTGACAAACTCAAAAGTTTTTTCATGGATTTCACAAGACTTTTTCACAGAGTAGAAGGCAAATTGAGGTAAGTCATTCTGACATCTCATGGGATGTCACTCAGGAGTTGTGTCTGTACAGAAAAATGTGCAACAGAGAATTAAAAGTTAGCACTTTTCTGTTACTTTTCAGCATTGCAGTTGTAAGTGGCGAAACCTGTGTCGAAGTTCCCAGACCTGAGCATATCTCCCAGGGCTTGAATTTTAGATCAGGGTCGCTGTTTCTCTAGGTTTCACCAAGCAGGAACCACATTCCTCAGGTGACTTTGCTTGAGAGATGCCCTATGTTATGGGATGCACACCCTAGCTTCCCATCGTGAATCTGGCATTGTATTTTTAGATTTTTTTTGTCTGTAAATAAAAATGTTCAAAATGAAAGAGAGATGACTTTTGTTTGAATATAACAATTCAACAGCCCCAAGTTTAACTTTTTTTCCCCTCAGTTTTCAAGGAAAAAATGTTAATTAACAAACAAGTTGGGGTTTGTTTGGTTGGTTGCTTCAGCTATTCAGCTGAGAAAATCAATTATTCACACAGCTCTAGTCAGTATCTTGAGGGGAATTCTCAGTACATCAAAGGCCAAAGACTGTTTATCTGTCTGGGATCCAGAATCCTATTTTAAAAAACTTGGTGTTGTCCTTAACTCAACTGTAGCCTTGCTTTTAAAGGGATGACTTTGTACTTGCTTCCTGCACAGTCAGCTGCTCGCTGGCTCCTGTCATCACAGGCAAGAGCTTGGCCCTGCTGAACCAGCGAAACAGTCGCCGTGAGCCGCTGCAGAGCTGGGGTGCCAGCCAGGGAGGTGCGGTGATGCTAATGAAATAATTTAAATACCAGTTGTTTATCGTCCTGGAGGCAACTGTTCGACATGTCTGGCTAGGCAGAGCTTCCCTTGCCTGTCTCTCTGTGTCTCTCCAGGCTGTGGAGGTGGGCCATAGAGTGTTACTCCTTCTTAGCCCGTTGAAATGATTTATTGGTAATTTCAGAGAGAGGTTTAAAAATTAGTCAGTTGCTCTCCATATCCAGGTAATGGTGTCATTGTCACAATAATATCAATAATGGAGGGAAGGAAGGAATGGAATGGAATGGAATGGAATGGAATGGAATGGAATGGAATGGAATGGAATGGAATGGATTGGATGGTACCGGGTCACAGCAGGGAGGTTCATCGTGGCTCTCCTTGAGTGACAATGCACACAGATGAGACCAATGCCCATGTTTCAGGGAGGAGTCATCTCTCTCCTTTGAAAACATGGTAGATGATGTGGTCCCAAAGCAAAGGGGGCAGATTTTGTTCGAAAGTAAGAGAGGGTTTTGTGTCTTCTAATAGATAAGTTGTTTCTCACTGGACAGAATGGTTTGGTGGATGCTTAAAAGAGGACAAAGCTATACACACCAGTGTCCAAGTAATGCATCAGGGTTTTGGGTTTTTTTCTTTTTTTTGAGAGCAACAGGCAGAGCTGCACCTGATGCCTTGGGGAATTCAGATGTAAGCTAGCAGTAGTGCTGACCAGGAGATGGCTTGTTCTCTTTCCTGCAAGTCCCTTGTTCTGTCCTTGGAGGCTGGGGATCGGACTGCTGGACAAAGGCAGCTGTCAGGTAACTGTCAGCTCTGCAGATTGTTATGAAAAAAGGTCTTTGTTTGATGGAAGTACTCCCTTTTTCTTCCAGTGAATAGGAAAAAATAAAATAACATTAAAAATTTTCCAGGATTCTTGCAGGGAATGGAAGAAACGTAGAAATTTTGCCAGGACATATTACAATAGGAATAGGGTACCCCTGATTCTGAGTATTGTTGCTGTTGTGGGTTTTTATATAAAAATTTAAATAAAAATCAAAAGATAGTTTATAGTTAAGCTTTAATTTTGTATTGGAAAAGTTCCTGAATTCAAATAAAAGTTGTTGATGTCTTTGATCCCTCACATTGTAACATTAGAAATACCTCAGTGGAACCCTGTTCATTTCCTTCAAGTGCTGTGTGCCTCGTATGACTATTGAATGGATTTATCTTTCCATTTTAAAGATTCGGATATCTCAGCTGAGTTTTGCCAGATTGAAACAGCAGAAATGGGCTTGTTTTATGAAAAACAACTACAGAAGGTAGCTGTTAATCATAGTCTAAATTACTCCCTCTTCATCCTTTCGAACAAAAGTGTGAGTGAGCAGATAGCAGATGGGATTTGCACAGTGTCCAGGAGGTCAGCAGACTCCAGGTCTTTCAAATATGTATAGCAGAAATTAATTGCAGATCCATGGGTTTTCATACTCCAGATGCTGGGTTTGAGGAGTGTAGCCATGAATAAATCAGCTAATCTTAAAGGCTGCAGAAATGTACAGAGAGCACAGTGGTCTTGGAATTATTTGGAGCCATTGTATCCTATTAGGCCCTTAAAAATTGAATTGTTTTACTTTTTGCTGTTCATTAGTTGCCTAAGCAAGTGATTATGGTTATCCTCAAGAGAAGAAATGTTGCTTTAGGTCCAGGGGTGAAAAACATTGACTCATCTATAAGGATGACAAAGGAGACCAAGACTGTCTTAGGGGACTTTTTTCCCATAAAAAGGTATAAATGCTGGGCCAAAGAGATAACAGAATATTGTTTGTCTACAGAGGAAAATCAGATCTATTGGCCTTCTAAGATGTCTCCTTCATTTCATTTGAGAAATGTAGGATTGGAAGCTGAAGTTTAAGTAGGAGCATATGTATTGAGATGCTGGGCCTGATAAACGGGCTGGAAAAAATAATTGTTCGTGTGTACTCTGATATATTGGTGTTCTGACTATCCACTATTATTATGCAAATATATTCTACTGAGAGGAATGAAGACATAGGGATTCCAACTCATTGAAATAGGAGGTTGGTTTAATTCTTTTTAAAAGCAGAGGGAACATAATCTCCATTTTTCTCCTTCAAAGCATAAAAATGAAAATTTTAAAATACTTTCAACTATCCCTATTACTCTTAAAATAGTTGTCAAATAAACAAAATCCCTAAATTAAGCCAAATTACTAATTTTATATTCTTCTTGGCAATACTTAGCTGATTTCCTAAATAAAAATTTGAAAGAATTGTGGCTTTGGATTTTGTGAGAAAATTGAATTTGCTGAAAAGAGCAAGAGTCTTCTTCCCTGAATTATGTAAGAAGTGCTCATTTTCTTCAGTGTGAGTGTTCAGGCAGAGAGAACCATGTAGCATTGGGGTGCTTTGT
Source organism: Hypocryptadius cinnamomeus (assembly GCA_013400635.1). Classification (NCBI taxonomy): domain Eukaryota; kingdom Metazoa; phylum Chordata; class Aves; order Passeriformes; family Zosteropidae; genus Hypocryptadius; species Hypocryptadius cinnamomeus. The sequence goes on from VYZP01070563.1 coordinate 31,648, forward strand.
CAGATACTTCGCTGAAAATTGTATTTTTTCAAATGCAGAAAGCCTAGTCACGAAGGGTGATGTCCTGAAGGAGTAACCTAAATAACCCATTTTCTATTGTGAGGAAGATTTACTCTTCCTTTAACAGGCTAGCCTTGAAAATATGCGGCTTTCCTAGCATCCACACAATGCCCAGGGATTTCCATGCATGGCTGGATACTTCCAGATTGAAGATTTGTAACTCCACAGTAATTCAGCTCCTTATATCCTGGGAGTCTGATTGCCAGGCATGATCTGTGGCATGTCCCCCTGTGGGCATCTGCTCTCACAAAGTGGGACGGTGGTTAAGTAACATAATATTTACTGCATTTCTTTTTCCAGTCTTAGCTCCTTTGGGCTGGTGAGAGAGTCAGTGAAGGGCTCTTCTTTTCCTTGACGTATTCAGTCCTTCACATGCAGTTTCCACTTTTCTCCTGTGAATGCCAAAAAAGGTAATGCTGACATTCAGTGCAAAGGGAGATGGGCGGTGGGAGGATTGCTGGGTGCAATTCCTCCGCAGTTAAACAGGGAAAGCCTCAGATGCTGTGGTAGTTATGCTGGATGAATGGCTCAAAATGTGTCTTAATTGTAAGGTGCACAGGATCCAGTTGTTGCACTTTTAAATTAAATAGCAAGTTTTTCTTGGATATCATTGTATTTTTTGGAAGTGCGGGGTCTGGTCTGTGTTGTGCTCCACAAGTCATTTCTGGAGGCTGCTGAGCATTACACTGTGTTAGCCTTCAACTCCATGTGGAAACACCAGTAACTGACTAGATCCTGGAAGTCTCAGGACAAGCTTCACAGGAAGGATGTGATACTGTTACCTAACCTGTCTTGCAGTGAAATAATCACTGCACTGGGGAAAGTGCCTGAGCTAGGGAGAAGTGTAGGTGTGCTTTGATGAAAGTGAATTCGTAGTCCTTACTGGTGTGCACAGAACAGGTAAGTGGGCACCACACTTCAGGTGTTCAGGTGATTACTCTTCTGAAACAGGATCAAGGTGCCAGTCTGATTCGCCCTATTCCCATTAAAAGTCACACTGAGGAAAGATACGTCAGGCATGTCCGTCCTCAGCCCTGCGTGGCAGGTGCGTGCCTGCCTCGTGCACGTGCAGAGCCTGTCTTTGGAAAATGTCTTTTTATCTGCTTCACGATCTTGTGCCTTTGCTTTGTTAAAATCAATGATTCTCATTGATTTAATCCTTCGCTGCACAGGCTCTCCAAAACCCATGGAACTTCTGCAGTGACTCCTTGATAGAGTTACAAGTCAGCTATAATCCCAAACCTGCATTCAAAGATGAGTGAAAATAAACCCGAGGAAGGAAGACATAAGCTTTTGTTATGAAATGGCCCGGAGCTCAGATGCTTGTCATAGTCAGGCTTTATGAGCTGTGGAATGACTTGGTATTTCTCCTGTTTCTAGGCTTGTGCTACAATTGGTAACAAGCCCCCAGCTGCAGTAAGAAGGACTCGTTTCCATAATACATGTCCATGAAAAAACCAAAGCATTGTGAAACAGAAGAAATTGAAATTAGTTTTTCAAATTTTCCATGAATTTCTATAAATATTAAATTTTCTGTGAATTTGATAGTATTATTTCCATTAAAATATGCCTGGCATTGAAGTGATCTGTAATTATTTGCGGGAGGAGGTTGCAGGACTTAGCCTGAGAAGAGGTGATCTGAGTTTAGCTTCCAGGTTTTGCCACTGACTTCAGGTGCAGTCATGGGCAAGTCACATAACTTCACTTTATTGCTCTTTCCCACACATGAAGTACAGACAAATTTATAAATGACCCAAAGGTCATTTGAGGATATGTGCTTGAAGCGCTCAGAGGGCTCTCTGAGTAGATGTCCATGTGCATCAGTACGAAACATACTGCAGTCAAGAGGTTGGCACATTCATATAAATAGCAGTAGAAAAGCACATCCACTTGTGACTGATCTTACTAAATTTGGGTTTAACTCGATTAGATGTTACCAGAGGCAACCTGCTTTTTACTACTGTTTTGTTCTTGTTTTTTTGTTTTAGCATTGTAAAACTTAGGGGAATGTGAAGATAGGCATTGTTGTGGTGCCTTTTTCTTTACAGCCTGTCACAAAGGATGGTTGGGTTGGGTTGGCTTTGCTTTGGTTGGGCTCACACCCATGACTGTGTTTGACTTGGGTAGCTTCAGGTTCCTGATATGGACGACCTGTGGGCTTATGCAGAGTTGCTGTGATGTTCCCAGCCTTCTCACCTGGACTGGCCCTCAGGAACTCTGCCAGTGCCTGATTCCACATATAGGTAGTCCAAGGAGCTAAAAGACTGAGAATACATAGCAGAGAAAACATCCCTCTGTCACCTAGACTAGCAAGTGCCCTTCTGGTGGCAGGGAACAGGGACTGTCTCTTGATAGAAGCCCACCATGTTGTCATACCTTCAGCCCTGGAGATGCTTGAGTCACCAGTAATGTAGCCAGCCACCCAAATTTTCTTATTCTTTTGCCAGCACAGAGTTTGTCCCACCCATAAAATGCAGGGAGGGAGTTTCTTAACCCTCATCTGTGCTGAAATCATGCTGCCAGCTCGGTGCTGACTTAGGGAGAGGCGAGGGAGAGCAGCACAGTGCTCTGTAGCTGTCAGACAGAGATTGGGGCTGTAAGCGTTTGTATCGATTAAGAGCTACTGGCACCAGGCTACTGGCACAGACAAATGAGCATGAATAATTACTCAGCTGCAACTCAGATTTCTTTTTCCTGGACAAAGAACAGTTATGCTCCCAGAAGGCACAATTTATAGGATGCATTAATGCCAGAACTTGCTATGTTTTCACTTCTCTTATGGATTATTCTTAAAAAGGAGACCAAAAAGGCATGGAAGTACTGCTTTGGAAATGACACATTTGCAGGAAAACCTCCTTTAATTCACTTATGCTGCAGCATTACGAGTATTTGTCTGTATCACTTTCTATACCGCTTTATTTTAGCTATAGCTAATAATCACATACAGTGCAATATAAATTGTGTGCAGTTTTTGAGACATGATTAACTGTGCCTCATCAGTACATGAAGTAAAAAAATTATAAACCATGTAATTGGGGGGAGAGACTGTGTATATTGCACTCTAACAACGATGTTGTGACACATTGCAATCACTGCACTGAGAGCATGACAGTACTCACTTCAGCATCGCTCTGCTTTTCAATGTGTCTCTAAAGCCAGTGGAAATATTTTCCTCTGAAAGCTTGTTTAAATATTCTAGGATAAGGCTGGTTCAGGCTTAAACACTGAGTGCTTCTGTTCCTTATCAGAAAATGTTTGAGTGTGTTTGCATAGAATAGTTGGGGCCCAAAGCCATTAGTCACTGGCACATTATGGAACACGTTACATACTGGAAACTCGTAGCATGCTTCAATATTTAGGAAATCCATGGATTTTATGTCGTACATGGAGAAACCTGACACAACAGACTTGGAAAATGGGCATATTGTTGTGGATCATCTTCCTGTCCATGGAGGGATCGCCATAGATGCCGCCATGTCTGCCATAGTGACTTCCTGCAGTCTTTTGTGTGCTTCTCTCTGCTTGTTTTCCATCTCTTGACATTTACCTAGGGTTGGGTCAGCAGAACCTGCTGTAGAGATCTGTTAAGAGATGGAGGCAGGAAAGGAAACTGCAGCTATCCATGTTCCTTATCATGGCTTACATGATGGGCCAAGGTTAGCCCCACGTGCACAAAGCTTGTGTGATTTGCCCTTGGGATACCATCCTGGAGTTGTTTGCATTGACAGGACTAATGAAAGTACACAGGGCTGAGGAGATTGTGTTAAGAGCTGTGCTAACAATATGAAGGTTTGCCTGCTTCTGAGTCTCCTAGCTGTGCACTACTGGAAATTTACACAGCTTTTTGTTAGCTGGTCCAGGTAAAACGCCTGGATGTGACTGAAGGTTTGCTGTGACGCCTCAGAGATCCACAGCACAGGAGCTTACATTGTTTCCACAATAACATCAGCCCTGTACGGGCTCATGGCTGTGTACACTAAATCTCTGAAAATTTGGGACCTAATAAAGCAGGGAGTAACATCAGGAGTGGACTGAGCACAACCTTGAAGGGTTCAGGACCTGGCTGTGCAGTGCCACAGTGACCTGTGTTGGCAGTTCATCTCCAAGTGTCTAAGCTGGACTTGGAGACCACCACAGGTCCCTTCCAGCCAGTATTTTGGTGATTGTATGATCCTGTGGAAGGTTGACCTCTGTTACATAGTCCTGTCCTTCTAGGGAGTGCCAACAGGAGACACATGGAAGCACACCTGGGGCTGTCCTAGAATCATTTGGTTTGGATCTGGGAGCTGTCATTTATTTGACGAGAGAGGGAACTCTGTTTGCCCAGAGAAATCCTCTTGATGCTGTCCTGACTCTGGAAGGACCAGAAGAAATGGCAAGACTGCTTTCATGACACCATAGGCCAGCTGTGGGTAAATATATGGTCATAATGGGCTCAAGAGTTTCAGGCTTCATATTTGGTTTCTGTACAGGACATAACTCTGCCTTTAGACTACTTTGTGATCTGGTGATGCTGGGGAAGAATTGACGTGGCACATTGCTGACAGTGGTACCGACAGATTTTAAAGAGCTAATAGTTGTTGAGTTGGATATTTTTGAGGATATACTGCAATGTCACAGAGCATTATGAAGGGGAGATGTGTTCACAGAGACTACTGTGGCATCACTTGGAAGTAGAGAAGCTGCCAGATTTGCCCACAGAAGTCCATAGATGTGAATGTGTCATGTTTTAACCTCAGCTGCCAACCAAATACTACACTGAGTGCCAGTCAACTCCCTCACCTCATCCCCTGGCTGGCTGGGGAGGAGAATCAAAAAAAAAGAGTAAAAACTTGTGGGTTGAGATAAGGAGTTTGATAATTGAAACTAAGTAAAATATAATACTAATAATAATAACAAAAACCCCAGTTGTAATTAAAGACAGACAAAAAAAAAACCCACAAGAAAACCAAGCAATGCACAATACCATTACTCACTACCCACTGACAGATGCCCAGCCCCATCCCCAAGCAGTGATTGGCCCCTCCCAGCCAACTCTCCCTAGTTAATATACTGGGCATGATGTTCTGTGATGTGGAACATCCCTTTGGCCAGTTCAGCTCAGCTGTCCTGGCCATGTTCCCTCTTGGCTTCTTGTGTGCCTGCTCACTGGTAGAGCACAAGGCACTGTGAAAAATCCTTGGCTTAGTGTGAGCATTGCTCAGCATCAACTAAAACGTAGGGGTGTTATCAATATCATTGTCATGCTGAATTCAAACCACCATTTCTTTTAGAAAGAAAATGAACTCTATTACAACTGGAACCAGCACAGGGGGACAAATCATACATGAGATTCACCTTGGGTCTTTTGCCGAACATGGCAGGAAGGAGTGGTTGGTCCCTTGGTATGGCCAGGGTCCTGAGAAGGCTGCCCACAGCAGATCGTGTTCCAGGAGGTCTTTCTGCCCACCATTATCAGGGTTATGGACTGGATGCTTCTCAGCTGTTTGTGCAGGCTCATTAGTTTGGGCGAAGCCTGGATGAGTGGCATGCGATTGCTCGCTGTGCCACGCAGGCTGGCCGCAGCAGGAACACGAGCGAGGGAGGAGGCTGAGCGCAGCACACGTCCCCCTGCGCTTCAGCACGGCTGCATAAAAACCAGTTGGGTGCTGTGGCATTGCTTTCACCTTTCATATGTTTCTAGCTTGTTAAAATTATATCTTGATAAGTACATGAAGTCACAGCAGATGGCAAAATCTGAAACGTTCTCTCCAACTCTTTAATTAGGTTTTCAGTTATCCCTTTATGAAAGGCGCTCTGCGAGTGTCTGAAAGTATTGCAAGTATTTAAATAAGCTCCTGGTGCGACTTCTCAGAGCTGAAGTCGACAGTGATATCTTTATGAAAGGCTTTCTTGGGTTTTTGCTATTGTTTTTAACCTCTTGTGGAATGTTTTGATCTTGTTCAGGTACCAGTTTGATATCTTTCCTTGATGTGGTGCTGGACACATCAAAACATCGGCCGTGCAAATGATCTGTATTCCTCACCCCGGCTGTAATGACACATGTGGTTTGGGGATTGGTCAAAATGCAGTTGTGCCTGACAGAGCTGTGGACAGCACATATTTACATACTGTATTTACCATCACTGCCATGTTTACAGAATGCAGCAGCTCACAGGCTGCTGCCCAGAGTTAAAATGACTGCATGTTTAAGTAGCAAGCTGAAAATAAATTGTAGTCAGGGCTGGTAGTGGTGCCTGGTAAAACATTTGACACTTTCTTCTATAATTGCATCCAAAATGACATTTTTTACTTAAATTTGGGAAGAATTTTTTGGGAATGGCAAAAAACTAAAAATCAGTAAGACAGTAGATACCACCCAAGTATAGGCTTGGAAACGTCTGAAGTTGGTCAGCTGAAATTCCAGCCTTCTTTCTTTTTACCCTGGGTTTACTTGAGGCACCAAATAGGGAAACTTTCAGTCTAGGAGGTTACATTTTATCCAAATTATAAACAGCTGACAGGATATTGGTTAATAAGAGACAGTGCTGACCATGCCACCCATAGTTCCTGTGTAAGCATAGAAATACATCAACTGCAGCAGGGTAGAATTAGCTGGCCTTAGATGGTACAGTTCACATACAACCTGTATATGGTACCAGAGTCGAAGTGGATTTAATGATCTGTACAGAAAGGTTTCAGAATAAACTCATGAAATGATGCTCCTTTCATCTAATATGGCTCCAGTAACATTTTACACGATGTGATGATCTTTTTACCACATCATTATGACACCAGAGAATTCTTGTGTTCCTGCTTTGAAAGCTGTGTATAGTCGACACCAAACATGAGCTGTTCACAATGCAAAGGTCCTACTTCTAGGTATAGCTTAGTATTATTACTTTGTAAAAGCTGGGTGAGATGTGAATCATACTGTCCTAGGTGCTGTGCATATAATTCAGAAAGTATCAAAGCCTTAAAGGATAAGAAATAATGTGCAAAACACAGGAGATGACAAATGGATCTAATCCAGAAATTAGGCAGCACAGTAAGTTTATATTTACTTTCAGAAGTATTTAATCAGTGAGATTTTGAGGACAGCACTTTCTGTGCTGATTTAATCTTCTGTTGCACTTTGTTTTTTTCTTTTCCTATGTTTCTCTGAGTGTTCTTCCAACAAAACCTCCGATTAGGAAAAAATTACAAAATGTTTTGTAGCAACAAAAATACTCCTGCAGAATAAGTATGATTGATAATTATATATGATATAATTATGTATTATAATTATTGAATAAGACTGTAAAAATATGTTACCCAGCTTTATTTAATTATTCCATCTGTCACAACTAAAAATGAGCATTTTCTAAGAAAATTTATGATCAGGACTCAATTGAGAACCATTCAGATCATCCTTATTTGGGACATATTAATTGCTGAATTTGTGTGGAGATTGTAGAAGGTGTCTTGCTGTTTGGTCTATCAAAGGGGTTTAAAAAGGAAGTAGATTTCTAGTCTGTAAATGGCAGCTAGGGAGAAAGGTGAGGAAAAGCATCAACAGGTAAAACAGCTGTTTTGGGGAAAAACAAATGGGTATAAATTGACTGTGAGTAAATCGAGGTGGGAATTGGAGGGTGTTCGTAATCTTTTGTTAAGGTGTGCTCTGAGAGACCGCTCAAACTGCACAGAAAAATTATTTGTTAAAACAGGAGTAGGAAGCAGCTTTTTCTTTCGTGTGTCCATAGTTTTGTTGTAACAGGAGCAGTGCTGAACACAAAAGAGCCTCTGCAATATTGTGACAGCTTTCTAGAAAAAAATTGTTTGTCCACACTGCAGACTAATCTTACTCATTTCAGTCTGTAAAAGTAAATTTGATGCTCCAAGGACAGATTTTGTTTTCTTTTTTCCCATTTCCTCCCTTTTCTTCCCTCCATATACCTGACTATTTTCTCAGTATTTGTTGCATGCTATTGCAAATGCCAATTTTTGGTTTAAATTCCAAATTGATAGGAAAATCAGGGAAGCAAAAGATGATTTTTAAGCTAAAGAACAGAAAAAGATGAGAACATACTAAGTTGAACAGAAAAAAATGATAACATACTAATTTGGTTCTTAATGATTGTAACACTGTAATATGGTATCTACTCATCAAAAACAATTTATTGTTAAAAAGGCTTTCAGTGCAATCTATCAAGCAATTACTAAAATTACTAGACTAGTGACTTTAATAAACTTCTATGTTGTAACAAATCCAGTAGGCATGAGTACTTTAATGGTATTTCTTTTATTTTAATTATTTTGTTTATAGGTATTCATTGTTTTAGAGTGGTGTTAATCTGCAGCTATATTTCTATCTTTTATCTCTGTTGGTTGGTAGTTGACACAGACCAGTGTGAAAAATAAGGTAAGATATTGGTAACTCAGTAAAAGTCTCTACTGCCAAACAAGGATTTGAATTTTCATACAGCTGTGCAGGTGAAGGTAATATAATAATAGCAGGGTAATAAAAATGCAGTATATGCAAACGGGTATATTTTCATTCATTATCAAACTTGGCATGAACGGGTAATAAACAAATTAGAACTTTCGATTTAAGATGGAAGCAAGTTGCTTTAAGGCGCTCCTTTTAGGAAGGGCAGAGCTGTTCGTTTCTCACGGGTGGGTGGCAGGAAGAAGGATGGAGTGTGTCCCTGCGGGATGGATGTAATCTCTGGTGTCCCTGCGGGATGGATGTAATCTCTGGTGTCCCTGCGGGATGGATGTAATCTCTGGTGTCCCTGCGGGATGGATGTGATCTCTGGTGTCCCTGCGGGATGGATGTAATCTCTGGTGTCCCTGCGGGATGGGTGTAATCTCTGGTGTCCCTGCGGGGGTGAGGCACGGGCAGCCGTGAGCGCAGCCGTGCCCGGGCAGTCGCTGTCTGCCAGGGCTGCCCCCGGCGGGGCAGGAGGGGCAGGAGGGGTGGGATGGCTCACGCCAAGCACGGAATGCCGGCGTGTCCGAGAGCCGCGGAGAGGGAGGCGAGCCGCGGGTTGCTGCAAGCAGGGCAGCGTGCCAGCGCTGAGGCTCGCCGGGAAGGAACAGCTCCGCAAATGCCTTCTTTCTCCTTTTTTTTTTTTTGGTTCCCTTCCTTTTTACCCGTTCAGTGAATATCATTTTAAATCATCTCTGATAATGCATTTGTTTGCTCAGCTTTGGGGACTATGCTTGCTGGAACCCGTAAGGGAATGCATCTCGTCCTGATGAGTTGGAAAGTTAAGCTGTGGTTTCCAGATGCGCGTTCACATCTTTAATGAAGGTTTTCTTTTTGTGTTTGGCGCAGGGCCGTATCTGCAGAAAAGCTGGCAAATCAAAAAAGTCATTCAGTCGAAAGGAAGCTGAAGCAACATTTAAGAGTTTGGTGAAGACCCATGAAAAATATGGGTGGGTCACCCCGCCCGTCTCTGATGGCTGATGTTAGCAACCTGCACTTGACAAAAATGCTGAACAAAAGTACTGTGACATCTCCTCAGTGCTGTACACCGCCCATCCTTTTCTACTTCAGCTTCAGTTACATACCATGAATGTCAAGGAGACATCTAAGTTATTTATGAACAGATGTGTTTACAGAGGGAGAGAAAAAAAATGCTGTGTAGGATTATATTTCAAGACTGGAGAATGGTCATCATTGAAGTCACTTGAGCGGATGCTGAGATTGCGTCATTTGCCCCCATACAGCCCACATTGTCTTCAGCTTCTTTCCATGACAGCAGCACCAAACAGCAGTACTGGAAAGTCTATCCATTACTGCTCAGTTCATTTAAATGTAAATGAAACAGTTAATATTTAATAGGGAAGCAGTGCATTGCAGGTACATGTTTGCTGTGCTGTTTATCTTTGTCTCCTAGCAGGTCAACATAACTTGAAGATTTGTCTTTATGTGGAACTGTGGTCTGCTGTGACTAAATTTAGACCTCATTTGTGCTCTATATATGACCTTTAATTCATAAATGAAACCAGAATTAAAATGCTGAAAGGTCCTAGTGTTGAAAAATTATTAAGTGGAATCACCCAACCGGTTACAATGTGCTCTCTGTGCTGATATTGTGATGTGCTGTTCAGAAATAAACCAGTGCAGTTAGCTGAAGGTTAGGTGGTTTTTTAAAACATGTCCACACCAGGGCTCAGAGGAGTTGGTTGGTGGTAGCAGAAAAATGATTACCCTGGCGGTACCTTCTGCAGTAGCATGTGGCCTGTCAGTTCTTCAAAGCAGCAAAACAAATGAGTGGAAATGGACAAAGCAACCTTAAAAATTTATCTGTTTAATTTTGAAATGACATGCCAGTAACAGAGTAAAAATTTTCAAGTCAAATGGAACATGGTTTGTAAGATGATTTGCATGACTGGAATTCTTCTTTTTTATTTTTACTCAATAGACATTGTATGTACTTAGAGCCCAGTATCTGAGAAAACCCACTGATGTATATAAATGTCCTATTATTTAATCATTAAAATTTAAGTTTTCTGGTAAACAAATTGAAAAAAACAACTTTCTAAGGGACTCCATAAAAGCTGAAGGTAATGTAAAGAATGGTTTAGAAAAGCATTAAAAAATGTGGATTCCGAATGGAAAATCGTATTGGACACGTGCTGAATAAAATCACCAGTATCGTTTCTATTGCCTCAGGAATTCAATCATTTTGGCCAGCTTTTGTATTCAAAGTAATGGGTTTTCTGTTGTGAGATTCTAAGCACCATATAGATGTATCTGTTGTGGTGGTATTTTAATTGAAAGTAGGGCACTATCGATTGTAAGACTGATTTGGAGGGGGAAAGCAGTGTGTGTTTGGAAGCACTTTCCATTATATGGCTAACACAAGAACAAATCGAAATGGTTGACCAGTTTCTGTTTGTATTACAGCAACGGTGGAGACTATACAGAGAGCTTGGGGGTCTGGAGTTTGATTTAAAACTACATGCAGCATAGAAGAACAAAAGGAGTACAGTGGAGTTCAAACACAAGAGAAGAAGCAGCGGAGCAGATATTCTTGCAGTGTTGGTGCAAAAACGCTGTTCAGTGAGGCTGTCGAGCTTTGTCAGCTAGATAGAGAGAAAAATAATCAAAGCCTTCACCAAAAGGAATATGCAGGTCAGAGCCATTCAGTTTTGTGGGCACTGCAAGAAACTGGTTTCTTGCACTTCTGATCTCCATCAGTAGTCACTTCTCTTTCTCCTGTGATCATTTGTGGTGTGTCTTAACTCAGCTACAAAGAGAAATGCTTGGTACCACAAATCTGCCCAGATCTTGCTGCCATTTATCTCACTCTGCTTTATACTTGGAGACAAGGCTATAAGCAGTGTATACATGTACTTTTCCTCTCAAACTACGTATCAGTTCTGTGCATCCAGCAGCAGAATGTGTCTTTTGAGTGAGGAATAACACTTCAAGTAATTCACTTTCTCAATTTTTATAAATTTTCTTTGCTCTCCCTTGTGGAAGAGAAAACTGGTATGTTTAGTTAAGCATGAAATTATTTGTAATCCCTAGCAGGACTCCCTGAGAACACAGAGAGTGATCTGGCACTGGAAATCATAAGGTTTGTTATTTCCCTTCAGAAAAGCTCTTCCCTCATCAGCACAGTAAAATTATGTTAAAAACAGCATGAAGGTGTGGTAAGTCTTCGTGGGGGCATTATTTCATTTTCTGCTGTTTTTTAACCTGTCTCTTTTTTCTGTCAGTGGGTTATTTTAAATCTTCCTGAGAACCGTATCTTTAATATTTAATTAAAGGGTTAGCTAAAAGGAACGTAGTGGGTGGATTGCTACCACTTCCCTCAAACCTACTTATTATGTGTCTTCTTAAGTGTGCTTTAAATAGTTAGAGCAAACATCATCGCTAAAAATCACAGTTACTTTCTGGCTGTAGGAGGTTCTCTGCATCACTCAGTGTCTTGGAGCAGTAGGAGAGGCAAATCAAAAAATCTGGAGTGCTTTGAAGCTGTAGCAGAAGGGGAGCAGAGTGCATGTGATGATAAGCTGCGGCAACAACTCGTGTGAGGAGGAAAGAAGGCAAAGTACACTGCATGAACTAGGGCAGGATGAAGTTCCTGCTGCACCAAAAATAATCCTGCTGCTATTAAAGAGACGATGGCTTATGGCAGGAGCAGCCTGTGCTGGGGGCATGCAGGAAAAAGGGGACAGCAGGGAGTACAGAAGCTTTGTGTTTCTGAGCAGGAAGGGAGGGAGATGGCTAGGAGAGTGGTTAATTAAGAGAGTTTATCTATTTTAGGGAAAATTAGTTAATGGTTTTTGTCCATCTGTATACTAGACAAGTTCTACTTTCTCTGCTACAGACAAGCCTAAAAGAAGAGTGAATGAGAAATTGGGAAAGGTGTTTGAGGGGAAGGAAAAGAGGAAGACCTGAGAAGAGAGAAAAAAAGAGAAAGAAAGTGTAGTCTGGAGAAAATATAACTGGGCAAGTAAAACACATGACAATAAAAAAAGGCTGATAATGGAAAGGTATAAAAAAAGGGAGGCAGCAAAGCATCAGAAAAAGCATTTTAGGCAGGACATACTGCAGGAACTTATTGCAGACCTGCTCCAGCTACCTAAGATCCAATAACATCCTTTTGTTTGTATCCCAGAAAGTGAGAGCTTCTTCCATGTTCTGTCTTTCTGGCAGCTGAGAAGAAGGATGTTAGGATTTGGAGCTGTGTTGTGGAAGTCAAATCAGGCCGTCACGTCTCTTCTGTGACTGAGAAATAAACCCAAGTGTCATTCCCAGATTCTAAATTCCAGGAGGCCAAAATGAAAACAGATTGGACAGTCATCTGCTTGGTCAAAGTTCCTCAAAATCAGCAAAGTGGGAGGATTTCTTTTGCAGACAGCAAACCTCAATATTCCCCATTTATCCAATCAAAAGTCTCCTTAGGATTTCTTGTAAAATTAGCAGTCAGCACAGGTCCTTCAGCTCTCATTAGACCCATTTTATCAGGAACTTTATTTTCCATCTGCTGTCCCCAGAACAGATGATTAATTTGAACCCATCATCTGAGGAGGTGTGAAGCTGTATTGGGAAGTTACTTCCTGGCTTCTTTAGAATGTATCCTTTTGGAGGATCTTCTTTGAGACTGAGAAAGCTATTTGAATGAATACAGGCACTGAGAAAAGCAAGCTTATGATAAGGGAAGAGAGCTGTCCTTGAATACCTAAATGCTGAAAGATTTCCACAAAGAACAGAATTGATGATTTATATATGGGAGTGTATTTCTGTGTCATTAGAAATTGGTCCTAAAAATTTAACAATTGAAACCTTAACAGTCAAAGACCTCTTGAACTTATGTTGTTTTCTGTCCCAAACACAGTGTGTCTCCTTCATTCCAGCCTAAACTTCAGTCCTGAGCCCAGAGAAAGATCATAGGTGTGGTCTGTTTGTTTGGTGCTGTGATACTGTATTATGTTAAAAAAACAGACTAGTTTCATTATCCTTGTCAAAAGCAGTGCATAAGATCCTAAAATGAAACCTCTTTAGTGAACAGTAGGGTTGGAACAAAACCTTTCTAGTATGACAAATACACGTGATATGACAATGTAACATATATATATACTTTTAGAAAACTCCTTTAGAAAGACACTGAGAGTCACAACTGCCAAGCAGTGATCGCTGTGATGGCCATTGCTCCGATGTGCTTGCAATTTCCATTCCACAGGAACTTGCAGTAAAGAAAAATAGCGTCTTGATAGGCTGACTGTACGGAGAAAAATAGTGTAGAATTAACTGGCTTTGGGGTTTAAAGAATTAATTTAAAGTAAATGGTTTTTCTTCTCTACTTTTTAATTATTTTTCTTTCAAGATTTTCAGGCACCCACATGGAGCCACAGGTGTCTTCATCTTACACTGGCAGTATGATCAGCGTGGTAATTTACATGACTCTGGGGAGGTGGTTGATTATGAACACACTTTTTGTTGGAGAAGTTTTTAGAGGATAACTGAGTTCCAGCTGAATGCCTGGGTGTGGAGCTTGGCAGACGCACTGAGGATTTACTTGTCAGTGTTACGTAGGCAGATGTGATGCATGCATAGGCATCCCAAAGCTTAGCTGAAAATCATTGGGAAGCATTTGCATAGAGTCAGAGTGAAAAGATTGTCTCTTCCATGCAGTAACTTCTGGTGGAGTGCCTCTGAAACTGTGCTATGATCTATACAATAGAATTAAGTAAACCAACCCACTGGCACAATATGATTTTCCAGTTATGTTTTCCCTCCCTGAGAAGCACCAACTCAAATAGTCTGCTACAGACAACACAGTCCTTCAGAGGATAACAATTAGTAGCAATGCTGAAGTAAAACTCCTGGATATTATCTCCTCCAGCCTTCCCAGTGCATTCCTGAGGGGAAGATGTATCCCTGATCTAAGTGAACTAGAGAGACAGAGAGAACTCTGCACATGGGCTGAGACCATGCACTGCCCTACAAAGTGCCAGCTGTGGGATGAGGGGGGCAGCAAGCCTCTGAGCTTACCTAGACAATGTGCATCCTGTCTGTTGCCAGATACTGACCTTGCAAACACTTCACAAACATGCATATTACTTGGATTGAATCAAAGGGTTCAGTATGCCTCTGACCCAAGTTCCTGCTTGCAGAGCAGATGGGTTATGCACTGTGGGTTTTCATGTAAGTTAGCAACACAGTTAAAGTTTGCTATTGCTGGCTCTGAAGAGTAAAGTGGCTTTCAAACTAGGTCTGAGCACAAATAGGCTGGAAGTGAGTCACCTGCTATTATCAGCACAGTTGCACTGTAGAGGTGGTTTTGTCCTTACATCAAAGGGTGGAGGTGAGGTACTGTAGGGAGAGTCTCCGCAAGACGTTAAAAAGACAACCTTCTTCTGTCATTTGGGTGTCCCACATTACTGACTGCTTAATTGCATCCTCTTAAATGTATGTTGCTCTGCTTTATAAATTTTAGCCCCTTCAAAGTTTTACTCATATGCTAAGGAAACATTAAGCAAGTGGTGTAAATTTACATTAAAAGCCTTCGTTTCAATTTGGAAGCACGCAAATGCCATGCTGACGCCTGTCAAATTTCACCAGCAGCTTCCTCGCACAAGTCATGGACAAATCAGCGATGACGGTAGTTAACACAAAAATAGAACCTCTGTAATTTGGATGTTTGACTTTGTCTTTTCGCTGATTGCTTTGTCTTTCGGTTTGACTGACTGCAGACGAGAACGTCAAGCTAACAGCAGTGGAACTGTCATAGCGTTTGTTTATTTATAACAGTTCCTTTTGTTCATGCTGCTAAATAAGGTGGCAATAAATATTCATTGCAGTTGTGATTCACCCAACAGGAATTCAGAGATAACTCCTCGAACTCTAAAAATTTTGCATTTTATACTCAGTGTTTGCCACCACACATAGCATTCATTATCTTTTGCTGTCAAATACTCTTGTATTTTCTTATTCGGTGACCTCCTGTGTTTTAAATTATTTGTGGTTCACTAACTGAAATATGTGAAGTATGTTGCAGGTCCTCTTGGCAAAAATCAGTGAAATGTAACTGAACCAATTCTAGTTGCCTGGGTGATTTAGAAGCGTACTTCGCTTGCCATTTGCATTAGCAAGATCTGCAGACTTCACTAAATATTCCTCAACAAAACCAAGACTTTAATTTCAGCACAAAATCCATGCTGACATGGATTAGCATGTGTCTCAGGAATGAAAGCAGACCATCCTTACAAGAAATTTAAACCATTTCTGCCAGGATCATTTTGTTCTGAAAATGTATGGTAACAATACAAGGCAGATAATGCCTTATCCTGGATGAGGTTTTAATTATTTGATTATTACATAAATATACTTTTGCAATATATTAATAGAATTTATGATAATCCCAGCAAACTGGGAGGAGTGATTGATATCCTGGAAGGCAGGGCTCACATTCAGAGGGACCCAGAGAAGCTGAAGGAATGGGCCAACAGGAACTTAATGAAGTCTGACAGTGACAGGCATTAGCCCCTGTATTCAAATGGAGCCACCCAACTGACCAGGACAGGCTGGGGCTGTCTGGCAGCACGGCAGGAAAGAACTTGGAGTCCCAGGAAGACAGGAGTTAGAAGGGATCAGCACTGCACCCCTGTCTCAAGGGCTTGAGGAAGACCAGCCACACACTGTGTTGCACTGGTAAAGGCATTGCCAGCTTGTCAAAGGAGCGTGATTCTTTTCCTCCCTTGTAAGTTGACTTCCAGAGTACTATATCCAGTTTTATTCCCCCAGAACATGGCACATTTTGACAAATTGAAGGGGCACCAAGAGGGTTCAGGGTCTGGAGCCTGTGATGTGCAGGAAGAGGGTGAGAGAGCAGCTTCTGCTTAGACTGGGAAGACAAGGCTGAGAGGGGGCTGACAGCAGTCTTGCACTACCTAGAAAGGGATTACAGAGAAGATGCTGGAAGTCACTTCTTTGAGGTGAGCAAAGAGCAAGAGGTAGTAGGTACAAATTGCAAGAAGTGAGGTCCCAGATGGAAGAACAAAGAACATTTTCCAACCCTGCAAGCAGGCAAGCACTAGAGTAGGTTGCCTAGAAATAGTAGAATCTCCACTATGGGAAATTTTTGGGACTCAGCTGCATAATGCGCTGAGTAACCTGATCCATGCTTGGAGCAGGCATTTTGACTAGAGATCTCCATAGGTCTTTCCCAAACTAAATGTTTCCATGATTCTGTTATATGTATTATAAAATTCTGCTCTTCAGAGGTATTGGGAAAACAAAATTTATAGCCAAAAATATGCCTGATTCATAAAGCTGTTAACCTCCAGAAAGTGTAAGGTATCCCTTTCCAAGCACCCTGTGCTCTAACTTCACTGCATGGATGTTGGAGTATGAAGTTGTACACATACCTGCTGAAGGTGTCAGTAATTCACACTAAAACTCTTGCATACCTACACCAGCTATGACTCCACTGTTACAAATATTTTCCATGTAAATGGGTATTTTGAGACAGCTTTTAATTCTGCTTTCCCTGAAAAACTTCAAGCTAACAGGTTTGTCATGATGTTTTCCTGCAATGCAAGATTGAAAAATACCTCCCTCAGTAGAAGTCATGGAAAGCAAGCCTGGAGCTTACAGAGGGGATCTTCTGCAAGAAAGATATTTAATTTACAGAAAGCAAGCTACTCAAATTGAGGTTGTGTCACAGTGCAAGTTTTTCATGATTGCTAAGTTGAGCTATCCTTGTGTTCTTAGGGCCAAAGCCTCTATTCTCAATATTGCTCTAGTTTTACCTCCTCTAAACATACTGCAAATTAACATTTGAAGATTAAAGGATTTTGGTAACATTTCTGACAGGAACTTTCTCCTGTAATATGTCACATCATAGAATTACAGAATGTGCTGAGTTGGAGTGGACCCACCAGGATCATCAAGTCCAACTTTTGGCCCTGCACAGAACACCCCAAGAGTCACACCATGTGCCTGAGAGTGTTGTCCAAAGACTGCTTGAACTCTGTCAGGCTGGTGCTGTGACCTCTGCCCTGGGGAGCCGGTTCTGGGGCCTGGTCACCCTCTTGGTAAAGAACGTTTTTTTAACATCCAACCTAAACCTCCCCTGAAACAACTTTGGGCCATTGCCTCCAATCCTGTCACTGGTCACCACAGAGATGAGATCAGTGTCTGCCCCTCCTCTTCCCCTCACAAGGAAGTTGTAACTGCAATGAGGTCTCCCCTCAGTCTCCTCCAGGCTGAACAAACCAAGTGCCCTCAGCTGCTCCTCATATGGCTTCTCCTTGAGGCCCTTCACTATTTTTGTTGCTCTCCTTTGGACGCTTCTAACAGTTTAATGCCTTTCTTATATTGTGGCACCCAGAACTGTCCCCAGCACTCTAGGTGAGGTCTTCCCAGTGCAGAGCAGAGCAGGACAATCCCCTCCCTTGTGCGGCTGGTGATGCTGTGCCTGATGCCCCCCAGGACATGCTTGGCCCTCCCGGCTGCCAGGGCACTGCTGGCTCATGGTCAACTTGCCATCAACCAGGACCCCCAGGCACCTTTCTGTAGCACTGCTTTCCAACATCTCATTCCGCAGTCTGTCCACCCATCCAGGATTCCTCCATCCCAGGTGCAGAATCCAACACTTGACCTTGTTAAAATTCATACAGCAGATGATTGCCCATCTCTAATTTTTCAAGGTCTCCCTGCAGAGCCTCTCTGCCCTTAAGGGAGTTCCTCCCAGTTTAGTGTCGTTGCAAACTTTCTTTGTATTTCTTCACGTCCTGCATCCAGGTCATGTCACAGTACAGTTCTTCTGCTTTGCATTTGATGTCCACATTCTGCTGCATAACAGATCCCAGTTGGGTCAATACATGCACTTCCCCTGTCCAGCTCATAGGGTCAAAGGCTCTACAGGCAATATGAGGACCTGGATTTACCTTTCCTTCCCTGCTCCTTTGTATGCTTTACATCACTGCACCTGAATGCAAAAGCCTTCTCTGACTTCACTTATTTTGACCCCATTTCTGAGATAAAGTTGTGTTGTCAAGTACCCCTCCCTCACAAGGACAGTCAGAGCACTTGGAAAAACAAAGGGATGGAACAAAGGGCTCATGTATTCCAAGTGAGTCGCCCTAGAGCACAGCTGGTAACATTGCCACAGTGAATAGTGCTGTGATTCAGCTCCCTTATCCTCTGCCACCCGCAAAATGGAGTCACACTGGAAGTGCTGTGGGTCTGAATGTTATGCACTGCAAGAGCAGTTTTGCTGCTCTCAGAGAGCACAAGTGGTGCCCAGCCTTTACAGGGCTCTTGCAAACAAGGTGCACCTATGCTGAGCTGCTTCTTCCCCTCTCCTCCATCACTGAGCAGAGAAAATCTGACCCTCATCCTGACCTTCTGACAGGAAGTTAGAACAGTTACTCTATGGGCAGTCAGATATTCCTGGTGTACTTTTATTTTTTATATATATTTTTATTTGTTATTTACTTTTATTTATATATATATACACACATACATATATACAGATGAACCCTGGACCCAAAACAGGACCAAAGATGAAACAGACTCTCCTCTGGTATTCTTTTGACCATGACACCT
The DNA here is from genome assembly GCA_013400635.1 of Hypocryptadius cinnamomeus. Lineage (NCBI taxonomy): Eukaryota > Metazoa > Chordata > Aves > Passeriformes > Zosteropidae > Hypocryptadius > Hypocryptadius cinnamomeus. The sequence goes on from VYZP01070563.1 coordinate 50,744, forward strand.
ATGAGGTTTTCACACCTGGGGCATAATTACATAGACATCTTCTGCAGGACTTGGGGTAGAAATAACAACTTTATCTAGGGCCATTTCTGCTATTCTTTCTACATTGGCAGAATAAATTTAAAGGTTCCTGCCCATCAGAAGTGACCTGAAGAGTCCAAGTATTTTGTGACATGAATTTCATGGACAGATGATGTGATCCATCCATTGCTATTTGGAGCTATCTACAATTCACACACCAGCCCTCAAAAAGTCACAGCTGGATGCTGCCTATAATACCCATGGTAAATTCTTTATGGAAGAAGCATAAATGTAACTACACCAACCAGGGTACGAGTGGTGAAGATCCACCATGATGAAGGTGGCAAAGGAGGAGGCAGAAACACCCTTCACCAGTACCCTTACTGGCTGTGTTCCTGAAAGAGCTTACAGGTTCTTTGGAAGGAAAAGAACCAGAAGGTATTGCAGCCTCCTGAGGGAGAAGATTCAGTTTATGCTGTTGGTTTCTCTTGAAATCTTCTTTCAACAGACAAGAACATTCATTCCTGACAGTAAACAAAGCCAAAGAGGGATGGATGAGAAGTCAGGGTTGCCTAGATATTTGAAAGATGACCAGAAAATTCTTCTTTATAGCTCTTTGTCCTACATTACTTCACATGCCTTGAGCAGCTATTCTGTTAAATATGCCTTTCCACCTTCCCAGTGTTTTCCCAAGTGATTTGAAATACATGTGGATTGTACTCAAGGGGCCCTGTCAGTGACACCATCAAAGGCCAGACTCCTTTTAAATGTAAAATTGCTGGTAGGAGGGAGAGCACTCAGAAATGTTAGTGTATTCCCTACATCCTCAGCTAGCAAGCAGAGGATGTAACTGCAGAGCTATACTTAATTTGATATGTTTTTTGGGGAGTTTTGTGCAATGTACCAGCTGGAATGAGAGAGGAAAGTTGTCCTTAAAAAGTAAATTGAAGAGTGTGTTTAGCTTAATGACCACAAAGAAACATGCTGCAGCCTTTGTGTGGCTTCAAGTTACAATTTGCTGGATCAAAGCAATTCTGGCAGCCATCTCCTCTTAGAGCTAGATGTTTGAATCTGAGAGTAGAAAGTCCTGGTATATAACAAGGTCATCTCATCTCTGTCACTGAAATTAATTTCAAGAAATAGATTCTCTCTTCAGGACACTTTGTCAAGTGATCTGAGATTTTGCCACATGACGTGTAACAAGAGCTCTAATGTAATGGAGAAATTGAAGCAGCGTTTTGATTTCCCAGTACCGACATCCCTTTGTCCTCTAATGCTGATGCTCTTAAACAAATGAGGAAAGCTTAAGAATACTCATTAACTCATGAAAGTAAACAGCTGGCATATCCAGCTTAAACTGATGTGAGCAAAGCACAGAAGGTTTTTCAAACATTTTGCCAGATTTTTCTCTACATAAGCAGAAACTAGTAAAGGGATAGGACCTCCCTGTTTCCAATAAAAAATGTCTTCAAAGGATCCCTAGGAATGTCCTTAACTTTTTACAGAGGTTAGTTTTACACTAAGAGCAAAAAAAAAAAATCTCTTTTAAACAGACCCTCCTGCCACTGTGCATTGCTTCCAGCTCCACAGACGTGTCCTGCCCCTGGTTCCCTCATAGCCTGCCAAACCAGGAATACCATTGCTCAGTAGATGACAACACTGGCAAAGTTTAGTCAACATCTGTAATGCAAAGAGATTATCCTCTGTGACTCAAACAACTAGTCAAAATGTAATACTTTGTAGTAAATTATTTCAACAAGATTTAATTTTTTACTCTGGAAGAGAAGCATTTAGGTATCTTTGATGGAATCCACCCTCTTGTAAGAAAATGTGAAGTCTTAGCTTCTCCATTTAAGAAGGAAATATGCAATAGGAGACTGCTTCTTATTTCATAGCTCCTTGACCAGAGACATCTCTTTGTCTACAGGCTACCTAGGGAAAAGATACATTTTTTCTCTTCCTATTTTTTTACTTCTCTAAATGAATCATCTGCTGGTGCCTAAGGATAAATCTATCAGATTCCTTGTGCTGGGGTACAAATGGAGGGAGAAGAGTAGGGCAGGGTGAGGGAGAAGAGCAGGGAACGGTAAGGCAGAAGAAAGGAAAGCAAAGCTAACACAGACCAACCTGCAAAGATGTTACTGATCTAGCCAAAGGGAGCAAACGCAGAGAATCAGCTACAAGAAAATTAATTGAGCTGAGACAGACAACCACCCTCATGTCACTCCTGCACTCTCTTTTTGTCACTCTCTATCAGTAAGGCAAACATCCATAAAAGAGACTCACACAATTAAATCTCAGGTGCCAGGAAATACCTTGTCCTCCCTTCATGCACCCATTCCTTCCTTCCTGAGCAACATAACACTTCAAATCACTTAAAAGGATGCTTCACCTTTTCAGAGACAAATGTAGTTAACATCCCCACCCCCAAAGAAGACAACAAAATCCTATCCATTTTATCAGCACTAGTTACAAGCATGTTTTTTACTCAAATAAAAATAACTTTTAACTTAGTGTAAAGGGACTAAACTATCTCAGAAAGTGGAAAGTGACCTTATGGAAATCAGTAAGAGTTGGTGTCAACTTCGGCATGATCCGTGTGTCATTCTGAAGACAAGATGGCTTCTCCAGATTGCTCCAAATGACTCAGCTCCGGGTATGGCACTGAAGGCTGCCAGAAGGCACAGCATTGCCTCAGAGCTGTGCATGCCCTCAGGGTGCGAGCAACTGAAAAGGATGAGAATCACAGAATGACAGAATGGGGTGCTTTGGAAGGGACCTTTAAAGGTCAGCTAGTCCAAGCCCCTGGCAATGATCAGGGTCATCTTCAACTTCATTAGGTTGGTCAAAGTCCAGCCTGACCTTGAGCTTTTCCAGGGATGAGGGATCCACAGGCAACCTGTGCCAGTGTTTTCTCTGGGCAACCTGTGCCAGTGTTTCACTATCCTCATCGTAAAAATTTCTTCCTTGTGTCTGAATTGACTCTCCATTGGAAGCCGTTCCCCCTTGTCCTATCACTTCATGCTCTTGTGAAAAATCCCTCTCCTGCTTTCTATGTTGGCCCACTTCAGATACTGGAAGGCTTCTATAAGGTTTCCCCGGAGTCTTCTCTTCTCCAGGCTGAACCACAAACCTCTCAGCCTTTCCTCACAGGAAAGGTTCTCCATTCCTTTGATCATCTTTGTGTCCTTCCTCTGGACTCTCTCCAACAGTTCCATGTCCTTCCTGTGCTGGGGCCCCCAGAGCTGGCTGCAGCACTGCAGGTGGGGTCTCAGCAGAGCAGAGCAGAGGGGCAGAATCCCCTCCCTTGCCCTGCTGCCCACGCTGCTTTGGATGCAGCCCAGGACACACTTTGGATGCAGTTTGGCTTTCTGGGCTGTGAGTGCACATTGCCAGGTCATGTCCATCTTTACATTCATCAAAGCTTCTCAGTTTGCAGTTAGAGCTTTGATTTTGTCTATTGTTGTACCTGCTCCCTCTGATCAAAAAGGAATGTTAGTTTTCACATGGTTACATGGAGGGCAGCTTTGGCTATTTGGTAACTTTATTGCCAGGATATTTGAAGGCTCATAACATGCTCTACAAACATACAGGCTTTTCCCAAAGAATGCCTAATGATATTTATATATTGTATCTTAAAATCTGTCAATATTACTTGCAAATTTGATCCTGTATGCATGATGTGCAATAAAACCAACTGCTTTATGTTGTGCTAGGCAAGATTTGAAAAGTAATATAAAAATGTTGAGATCGGTACAAATTAATTGTCCAGCTGGATAAGAAAGTAATCTAATTCTGTGTCCTGATGGCTCAGAGGGAAGAGTCAGGATCTTGTCCTGGGGATCAGAATGATTCAGGTTGGAATGGAGATGATCTCATTCAACCCTTTGCTCCAAAAAAGGTCATCTGGGACATTAGATCAGATTCCTCAGGGCATTGTCCTCCTGAATTCCAAATATCTCAAAAGGTAGACACTTCCCCACCCCTCTGGGCAGCCAGTTTCAGTACTTATTTACCCTCTGGGAGTTTCCCCTTTTCCTTATGTCCAGTTAGTAGCATGGCTGCTGGCTCTTGTCTTCTTTATGGCAACCTCTGAGAGAGGCCTGCATTGCTGAGAACTGAATAAAACCAGTTCAAAAAGAAAGAGAAGAATGGCTACATTTTCCCAGTTTGTGTCTCAAGGTGACATTTCAGTGTTTTATCCTCATGGAACTTCCCACCAAGCAGAGGTCTCCATGAGCTGCCTATAGCAGTGCCCAAATCTCACCACCATGTTGGTATTCTCCCTCTAAAATTCAAGTGTTTAAGAGGTTTATCTTCTCCTTCCACTTCTCTTTCCTTTGTGTTGACTATGGAGGGCCATTTGTCATGGAACTTGTCTCTCATTAGGTTCTTCTTCATTCAGCTTGCCTTGTAATAGTCTCAGGCTTTAACCAAAACAGTCTTGAAGTCTCCACAAATTTTGCTTACTGTTCACATCCCCTTTCCAAATGTCCATGAATTTAATGTCATGTAGATCACCTGTTGAAACTAAATGTTTTTAAATGTTTTGGTGTTTCTAATCTTTTGCCACCCTGAAAACTGGTTTGTCTGTTCTACTCTGCTTCTTGTATCATGGCCAGATTTGTAGCCATAAGAAAAGTCTGCATTTTTATAGCTGCTGAGAAAGGACTTCCTGAAAGGTTTCTAAATGATTGCATTATATTGTCCTTCGTATATGTTTTTATTATTATTTTGGTTCTTTTTTTTTTGTTTTGCTTGTTTCAAGGTTTTTTGTTTGCTTTTTTGTTTGTTTGTTTGTTTCAAATGATCAGTTAAACTTATTTGCCATCTGCAGGCATAAGTTTTACTGGCTCTTGATTCTGAGGATCACCCAGAAATCTTGGTTTTTATCTGGAAAATAAAAAAATAACCAGCAGAACAAGACAGACACTCAGCATTTTGTGTCTCCTTAACCTTCTAGCATAAAATCAGAATTCAGTGAGAAAGTAATGTCTAATATGTAGTAGATACTATTCTACATTTCATGTAATATTATTTATATAGATAGAATACATAATGCAACACTATACATATATTTTATACATTCTATGATGTAAATAGAACTGCTTACATTGTGTTACATAATAAATCATAATAAATCAAAAAGGCTTCAGGATGGCCTAATTGCAGGCTTCCAGTACCTGATGGGAGGCTACAAGGAAGATGGAGAGGAACTATTTACAGGAGCAGGACAGGGCAACATGACTTCAGACTGAAAGAGAGTAGGCTTAGATTAGATGTTAGGAAGAAACTCTTTACTGTGAGGGTGATGAGGCACTGGAACAGATCGTCCGGAGAAGCTGTGGATGTCCCATCCCTGGAAGTGTTCAAAGTCAGGGCTGGATGGAGCTCTGTGGAATCTGGTCTATCTTGTTCCAAATCCCAGCACACGGAAGGGGGTTTGGAACAAGATGGTCTTTGGGGTCCCTTCCAACCCAGGCCATTCCATAGTTCTGTGAAATAATATATGGCATGTTGTTGTGTAATCTGATAGCACACAGTGTATTATATAATTATACTAACATGTGCATATATTATACACCCTCTGTTATAGAAACCTGTAACAACATACATATAGTATATACAGTATATGTTATATAGTTTATAATATAAAATACACATAGTTTATCAATAATCAGTACAATTTAAAAATAATAGATTTAAAGTAAAAATAAGTATAAACATTTAACACAAAGTAAATAAATTAAGGTCATCTGAGTATATGCACACTTAATAAACATTGAATATAGGATATGCATTGAGGTTTACCATGTGTTATATACTATGACATCATTTCATGCGCATCCCTTCAGTGTTCAGTTTATGCCCTTTCCGAACTCTTGAGCACAAGTCAGCTGGGCCTACTGGAACAGACTACTCTTTTATGTGCCATATTGGTTTGGTGCCTCCTCTTTTGTTCACCAGTTTGTTCTGGTACTTCCCGTCCTCAGAAGACTTTACCATCATTCCTGAGCCCAGAACTGGCATCTCTTCAATATTGTCTGCAGAGGCGGTTGCTGTTAGGAAGTCGCATTGCTTGCCTCGCAATGGCCTTAATTGCTCCCTTCCAGCACCAGAGAGAGCAGCTCTTGCATGGACACATTTCCCTCAGGAGCCAGAGCCAGTAAGTACATCAGTGCTTCATCACGTTGCTCAGTCCTGGAAAGCAGCAGTTCCAGTGCTGTGCATGCACACAATTCCCCAGAGGCATCTTTTCCTTTTAACATCAGATGTTTGACCTTCAAAATCCTTCCACATTCCTCTCACCCACAGCCAGCTGCAATACTTTAAATTGCTTGTTATTCCTAATGTTGCAGGATTCCTCTGGCTCCCAGCAATCTTTCCCAGCTTCCCAAGTTTATCCTAGGGCTTATCCTCCGCCCTCCCACTTCCCTTCCTGTTCATCCCTTCTCCCTGAAGCTTCCCCTGCCTCACAGCCTCCCTGGGGGCTGGCTGCCTGTGTCACCTCCCTGCTAGGAAGCCCTTTGTGAATGGATGCATCCTTCTGGGAAGAAGCAGGCACGCAGCATTCAAGAGCATGTCCACAGCCAGGCCACACAAGCTTTTCCCCTGTGCCAGGAAAGCACTGCGGGGGCGCAGCTCTTATGGAAACGAGAAGCTTTAACTTGGCATTTGCAATGGTTCCGCTCGCCTACCTCTGAGCAAGCATTGCTCGGGCACACTGCTCTACTCAGGGCTTCTTCAGCACCCTGGGCTCCTCCAGATACGTCCTACATCCTCCAGGGGTGTGGGGAGGCAGGGGTTTTGAGCAGTTTCTTGAACAAGTTCATGCCCCTCTGAAGAACACTGATACAATGAGAGCTTGTGAAGCTGTTCTCAGAGGCTGCCTTTGCTTTGGCTTCTTTTGGGAGGCTGTTTCTGGGCATCCCTGACCTGTGCCATACATGACAGCAGTTTAGTGCTGGTAGCACACATCTAGGCAGAAGGGGGTGAGCAGCTCTAGAGCCAAAGCCAGTCTTTCTGTCAGAGACCTTCAATCCCAGCAAGGGGTCTGGAGGCAAACACGGTGATTTCCAGTAATCACAGTGCATTTGTTAGATTCTTGTTCTTGAGTCTTGCTTAGAAACAGTAGTTGGATCTGTGCTTGGTGCAGCCAGCCATAAACACAACTGTTGTCCTTACCAGCTGTTTCAGATTTTTTATATTTATCTTATGACTAACATCTACTGTTCATTCTTTCACAGTAGGGTCCCTCTATTGGCAGTTTCAGCAGTGAGCCTGACAAAAGTTATCATCTCTATATTCCCTCTCTAAATCAATGGTAATTTGTTGGTAATCAGTCATCTCCTACTGAGACCTCTCCGTCATTCTATGTACTGTGCTTTTTTTTTTTTTTGTGTGTGTGTGTGTGTTAAAACACATCTACAGTATTTCATGAAAGCACAGTATTTCAGTACAGCTGCATAAAGTATTATTCCAAGGAGCTCTCCAGGACTGGGGCAGAGTGGCTGGAAAGCTGCCCATTGGAAAAAAAAACAACCTGGGGGTGCTGGTTCACAGCCAGCTGAACATGAGCCAGCATGTGCCCNGTGATGCTGGGTTGACAGTCGGACTTACGATCATAGAGGTCTTTTCCAACCTGAATTATTCCATGCTTCTATGGCAGGGTCAGGTGCCTGGGGTTTTTTGCCATATTTTGCTGAATGGCTTCCATACAGGAACAGGTGAGCACTGAAGCAGCTGCCCAGCAAGGCAATCCACCCTGGGACATACCCAAGACTCACCTAGGCCCTGAACAACCAGGCAAGTTGGCCCTTAGTGGTGCAGGAGGCTCACTGCACCACCTCCACAGGTCCCTGCTCCACTGTTTGCACAGTCTTAACCCAGCCTGCTCCACTGTTTGCACAGTCCTACATGCTCAGTTTAGGGGACAGAGTTGATTTGAAACACAGTCTCGTTCGCTTCAAGAACAGAGCCCGGAAATTAATCTAGAGAGACGGAAAATGACATCAGTTTCTTGTAGATGGCTGGCATGCTACAAAGAATATAGTAAGGAAATACCCTGTTTCATGATGTTTACTTTTTTAGATTAAATCTGATTTAATGTGCTTTTCTATAAACTTCAGGAAAGAATCAGGCTGAGTTCGACTTTCCTTTCAATGTAGTTCATGGAGGTCAACAGCATCACCCTGTTATCACAGCCCTGTACCAAGGCAGCCTGGAGTACAAAATGTTAATGTTATTCCCTCTGTTCAGACACATCATTTGTATTACATTATCCCTCCTATTTCTTCTCCAAGGAAACAGCACAGTCTCTGTAATAGCATGATCAGCAATTTCATATTATTTTAACCCTGTAAACCCTCTTGTATGACATCAGCCCTTAACAAAGTGTGTCACATCCATGACCTGTTGCAATTTGTCACAGGAAGGAACACATTAAAGAATTAGTTCTTTTTTGAGGCTTTTGAGTAAGGTATTATGTGAGTTTTCCAAACATCGGATGTAAATTCAAATCCTATTTGGATGTGAAAAGCAGAATAACTGGATTCTCCATAGGAATCAAAGAAATTGTTCATCAATTGTGATGACTGCTTTTGTTATTTGCCACACACTTTCTAGGTTTCTCTTTCTCTCTCCTTTTTGCCAGTGTTGCTTGAGAATGCTTTGATTGGAAAACAAAACAATACAACACAAAAAGCTAAAGACCAACCAAAAAACCACCCCACAAAACAACTTTTTTTTATCAGAAAGAAAACACAGATTGGCTAATATCAGAAGCAATTCAGTTAAACCCTGAAGTCCCACCCACAGGGAAGTAAGGCTCAGTTGCTCAGTTGTCTTAATGTTGTCTCTGACTGCCTTTAAGATGTTCCAGATCACCAGAAATATCTCCACAGGACTGGCTGACATCCTGTGTGACCTACAGGAGACCATCAGCACACACATGTGTTACTTCTCTCCACAGAACATGTCTTTTTAAGACAGTCAAACCACCTGCCTGCTATCAACACCTTCCACTGGTATTTCTTCCCTAGAGAGGCACTTCCCAACCTCCTTGGAACATCCTGTAGTCCAACCAAGACAAGTGCCTCACAGCTGCCATTCCTTTTGTACTGTCACTTCTTTTTGAGATAATGAACAAAATGAATTTCCTGCACCATCTGATTTCACCACACACCACTAACCAGTGTCTTACATTTCCCCTGGTCAAAGCTCAGGCCTGGGCTGCTGCTTGCTGGGGTGGGTGGCCATCTCTTGACCAAAATTGAAGGGGGGCATGGGTTTTCCTGTGCTGTCTAGTAACCAAATAACCATGCCTGTTTTTTAATTTTTTTTTTTTTTATGAGGAATAAAATAGCTCTAAAACTGCTCAGATCTGCCCTTTCTATCTGAAATTCACAGTCATTATGTACAACTCATCCTCTGCCTCTAGAGACAACGTAACATTTACAGCTGAACATATGACTTAATGAAAACGGGAACAATTCAGATCTGTGGATGCCTCACATTATTCATCTGCTGCAGCTCTCCTCAGCCAGCAATGCAGCATTTTGGAACACAGGACACAATTCCCCAGCCTTGTACCTCTGCAGTGTTCCTAAAGTAACAAAATAGTGGTAGTGGTAGAGAATACCACCCTGGAGATTCATTTCTACCACAGCAATCTAACATCAACACTTTCATCAGCAGTTTCAACTCTTTTATCCTCTGATTCATGATCTAGTTGAAAGAACCATGAAGTTATTCCTTCTGCATTTTGACAGATTCCACTGAATCAGCTTGAATTACAGAAAACAAAAAGTACTGGCAATACCAACCTACTGTACATAGTCAGTAAGGGATCCAGCAAATGCATTATTAGACCACTGCAGGCTGGTTTTACTCAAGTTAGAGAGGTGCAGGTGCTTCCCCAGTCACTAAATGCAATATTTCTACATCTGAAGGTGTACTCAGTAAAAAGTGTCAGGGGGCTGTGGCTGCCTGTGCTTGACTGAAGGCATTCACTGGAAGTGATCCTAGAATCAGAAAGACTAAGGTTTGAATCAGCTCTGGAGGAGAGCTGCTCCAACTCCCTTCTCAAAGCTGAGCTGGCTTCCTGGCTAGGTCAGCTTGTTCAGGGCCTCACTCACACAAGTTCTGAAGATCTCCAAGGATGGAGATCCTTATCTCTCTGGGCCACTTGCCTCACTGCTCTGTTCCTTTTGTGGGGAATATTTTTTTCCTCATGTCCCACTGAAGCCTCCCTTGCTACATCTTTATATACTTTGCTGTGAGTCACATCACTTTGCCCTGAGAAGTGCCTTTGCAAAATGAGATTCTGCTTAGCAAGAGAACTTCAGGATAACAAGATACCATTCTCTGCAGTTTGTTCTTACCTTGATGAATGGCCCAAAGAAAAGGCTGATATTCAAGAAAAAAGGATCAGCAGATTATTTCAAACTGAGTTACCTATTATGTCTTTTGAACCTGCATTCTCTATATAGTAATGAATGTACACAAAATGATGACCTAGCCCTTTAACAATAGGAGGCTGTTCAGGCACATAGTATCAATGAATGTTCTTCCTCTTAGGGACCAGAGGAAGAACAAGACAGAGAGTAATGAAACAAGTTACACCAAACCAAATTGGACAACTTCACAAATTAGACAAGCCTGATAAACATCACCAAAGGATACCTAGAGAAGTAGCTTTCACTGACTCAGAAGACTTGGCAGTCATCTGAAAAAATTAGTATGGGAGATTAGAAAAGAGCAGATGTCTTTAAAAGGCTGAGAGAGGCTGGGAAATAATGGAACAATCAGCTTAACTTCAAGGCTGTCAATCTGCCACCTTTCACAAGCTCTACAGTATTTTCACCAATAAAAAATATAAATCCAGATAACCTAAGCTGATTTTGCAGCAATGAATTTAAACACCACCATAAAATATATTACTAAGGTGTAAAAGAAAAATAGTTCTAAGGTGAAGACCATTTCAGATCAGCTGAGTGCACTTGTCTCTCTATATTCAGATTTAAAGTTAGGAAATTTTAAGATAAAGAAAATGCAAAGTTTTCTCTAGGGTAAAATGGCTTTAAAAGTCACTTGGGACAAATAACACAGACGTTTTTAGTACTTCAGGTGGTTTCCAACTCCTTCTTCACTGCCCTGAATTATCAGCTGAAAATATGGACACACAGTTGGACAGTGTACCAGACTAACAGCAGGCCAGCAAGACATCCAGACCTACGAGGGCAAGAAATCCTGGTAACACAATGTACAGGATATCACCTTGCTGCACAAGTTAGTTGGTGAATTTGAAGCCTGAGAAGCCATAGAGGAGTTTAGGGGGTGGTTCTCAAGACCCTCCTTGGTAGTTTTCTAGGTTGATGAGACCTAGAAAAGATTCGGGGGGAAACTGTCAAAAGTTTTGCTGTGCTCCTAAGGATCTTTTTTTCCCTCCAGTAAGTTACTATTTTCCAGACAACAAACATTCTATGAGAGTATTTTGTGGATGTATATTTAATTACTCAAATATCTGAAAGAAAACACTATAGTCTCTTTGGACTTGGCCACCCTGCTCATCAGCATTTTGAAAAATTCCTTTCCTGTGACCTAGTCATAATGAAACAACCAGCTTAGGATCCCTTCAGAGCGACTGAGGACCTGCAGACTCCCAGAAAACTATTCTGGGTGGGACACAATTCAGTCAGCAACTACTGGTTTAGCTCCAGCTTCAAAGAACTGCAGAAGGACCTTACAAGACCAAGGCAACTGAGTGATGAAACAGCAAACAAATCTCAATGCAGGCAAAAGTGATTTATGTGGGGAAAAATAATTCTATAAGCACATGTAAAAAAAACCAGGTTCTCACTCAGAACATAATAATGACAAGCAATTCCAGTGAAAACTCAGCTTGATATTTAGTAGCATGAAGAACCACCAAGCAGGGTACTGGAGGACAGAAGAGTGAGCATGTGCTTCCACAAACACCACATCCTAAGAACCATGTGCAGTTATTCCCCCTGAAAAAGGACATAAAAATTGAGAAAAGTTCAGAAACATTTGATAAAGATGACAAAAGATCTGGAGTAGTCTCCATAGAGGGAATAAACAAGTCAGCTAGGACCCTTCAGCTTGGCAAAAAGATGACTGATAAGGGATATGACAGAAGACAATAAAATCACAAGTGCCCTGAAGAAACTACTCAGCAATCTGTTCCTTGTTGTGGCTTTCAATGCAAGAAGTGGGGACCATGGAGCAAACCTATTAGATGCTAAAATAATTCTTCACACAACAGAAGGTAGGATTTTGGGGCTCCCTGCTATGGGATGTCATGAGAGCTAAAAGTCCACATGGCCTCAGGGAGTAAATTCATGGAGGACAAATACATACAGGACCATTAAACCAAGACATAATCTCTGGTCCAAGAAACTCCTGGAGTGTGGAAGAATATTCTGGGCAAGGATCATTGTATATTCACCCCACTCTTACATAAATTGGAAGAATTGATTTGGCCACGAGTCATATTGGTTTTCCCTTTGAGAACAGGCAAAAGTCTGTTATTAACACACCTGAAAGCATTTGAGTGACACACAAAGAAAAAACAATTAGGGAGAAGTCCGTAATTTCAAGGGATGACAAGCAGAAAATGGGAAGAGAGGCAAAACATCAGAAATACAAGGAGTTATTCAGGTGAGGCAGGAGTGTACAGGCACATTCCCAAGTGATGGTTTGGAGTTACCCATCCTGCCAAAACCATGCTTGGATAAATCATTTAAAGAAAAAATTTGGCTACCCAGGCAAGCACCTATGTAGCCAACAGCTTGCTTAAATGTTAAGTGAACAGAAATCCCGAGTGCCGAAGAAATTTAAATCTGTCACACAAGCAGCCTCACCCTAGAGAAAACCAGATTTTAGTCAAGAAAAGCAACACTCAGGTGTGTTTAAGAAACGCAGAGCAACAAATGAAATTACAACTAAATACAGCCAACATTTGGCACAAGGGCGAGTCAGAGGTGTGGCAAATCCCCCTGGAAGGAGAAAGGTGCGGGTAGGGTCCACATCCCGGTGCGTGTTTGACGCCGCGGGCCCTGCGGTGTTCGGTGCTGCGGGCCCTGCGGTGTTCGGTGCCGCGGGCCCTGCGGTGTTCGGTGCCGCGGGCCCTGCGGTGTTCGGTGCCGCGGGCGCTGCAGTGTTCGGTGCCGCGGACTCTGCGGTGTTCGGTGCCGCGGGCCCTGCGGTCTCTCGGCCACGGCCGGCGCTGGCTGCGGGCAGCACACACGTGCGGAGCGGCCTCGCCGCGCCCCAGCTGCAAAGCCCAGCGAAGGCATGTGGGCACGCCGGCCAACTGGATGGGCACATGTGCTGGGAATAACAGAACTGCTGTTGTGTCCGCCTCGCTTTGCTGGGGGTTGTTTACAAGGCTTGTCCCGGGCGCAGCCAGCGTGCCGAGCCCAGCTCCGGCAGCGGTGCAGCATGAGCTCGCCACCGATTGTTTCCCGCGATGGAGTTTTCCCGCTGGAAGGAAGTAACGCGCTGATTTTCCTTCGCCGCAGCTTCAAAAGGGGCTGTTATGCGGACTACGTTGCTTTCTTTTGCTCTTTAATCTAAATTTGAAATTCATGGGCTGGATTTTTTGAAAGGGTTTGTATACTTTGAGAAGCCTCATTGACTTTTGATAGGAATCAGACCTTAAAGGAAAAAGCATAAATTACCTCAGTGGCACTAGGCTACGGTATATTAATTTTTTGGCAAACTAAAGTAAGAAAATTCTAAAAAATGTCCAAAAGTAACAAATTACTAACATCAGGTAAATGCTGAAGAAAAGCATCCCATGTGGTGAGTTCCCTTTGTTCTCTCTTTAGCTTTCTAGGCTTTTCAGTCAATAGATTTTCTTAAGGATCTAGCAGTTATTACTGAGGACTTCTCTGAGCAGCACATCATCACACTATTCATTTAGATGTATGAATTTTTTTCTGTTTTCCCCTCTATCACACATAAAACCCACTGCCATCAGTGCAAACATCTACAGTCCTGCGTTTCTAAAAACCAGCAATGCTAACTAGAGAAATCTCACAAAATTTAACAGGGACTACTTACGAGGACAGACTTCATAATTTGTGTTCAAGCTCAATGTGTTCAAGCTCAATGTGATTGCTTATCACTTTTCTTTTGTCTTCCTTTCAAATCATTTGCAGCATCCACCTGGACAAACAACACACCCATTTCATCCCAGCCTGGGAAACTGGGACACTGCTTTCAGCCACTACCTACACAATTTTGTGCATCTTCCTTTCCGGCTATCAAGGCAAGATCAACTGGGACAGAGCAATTGATGTAAGGAAAATTGCAGTGTTAAAAAAAAAAATACAATAAATCTGCAATCTCTGGATTTGCTTGGAGATATAGAAACTGCTGAACAGCCCATGAAAGTAAGACCCCTAGTTTCTTAGTTTTCTCCCACTTGCACTTGACAGCAAAGAAATACATCTCCAAAAAGCCAAGCGCAATGCAAAAAAAAAAAAAAAATCATAGACAACACAGGAAAATGGGACTACTGAGACCATTTAAAATTACAGGCTCTTAGTCTACTATAGGTCTAAGTTATACCCAATTTCAGTCACTTTATGATACAAGAACCTACTTTTCTTTAGCTCCCAGATAAAAGCTTCCTACTCTCATTTTAGTCTGCCAGTCATAAGCTCAGTCAAAAAACCCTACCCATTCCAGGAACCAGGACAGTTCATTTTCTATAGTTTGCTTTCTGCTGGATTGTCTATATCAACAAGTATTCTTCTCAGCTTAACCTGTCAACTTGTATGCTTAGCAGAGCCACTGACTGAAAAGAAGCTGAAGCTGCTGCTTAGGAACATCACTAGATACAGTAACAGCAGGCATAATTCAAAACAAATTTTCATTTCTTCACATAAGGTTTTAACACTTGACCTTTTTATAATTTATGGAGATTATCAGAACATAAAAGATTAGATGGATTCAAATCATCCTCAGGGCTGAGTACTGCAGACTACAATGATGACTTTTAAGTGACACTGGTCTTTCCACCCTTCTTCCATTTCAAATTCCCAATATGGCAGAATAAATGCAAAGATATGAAAATATGCTTGAAGTTTCAAGTTGCAAAATCTTTTTCCTCATATACTTCAAGGATTAAAAACATGCTTTGCACACATCTCTGCTCAAAAGAAAATTCCGCTATGCTGTTCTTCAGCCTAAGGAGCTGCCAGAACAGAAGCTGTCCCATCACAGCTCTCTACTCAAAGAACAAACTCAAACCTTAGCAAAATGCAAGGGCAAGAACTAATTTTTTATTAACCTATTTTATGGACTCTCAAGAGGAAAATGAGTCCTGTCAATGGTTCCTCACTGCATGAGACTAATATCTCATCAGAGGACATGGCATTATTTCACTTTTATGTCTGTCCCTCAAGAATTCTCCCTTTGATGAAGTAGTTCAAGGGCAGACATCAAAAAGTCTGTTGTAGCAAGGTACAGCAAATGGATCCAAGCCACATAAGACTTCATCAATAAAAATATACATGGTAAAATTCCGCTTGACAAGCATAGCAAATATTTGCATGACTGTGGTCCTAGAGGAGGACAGTACCTTGTACTGCTGATCACTTTCCTTTCAGACCAACTTGACAGAAGTGCAGAGTACTGCTGAAACTAAGCCACAAAGGATAGAATTTATATTCCAAATCTCTCAGGTAGCCAACTTGTTTTTAAGTCAGATTAAATAAATTACCCTTCTAGACCTAAATAACCTTTTAAACATCTACTATACAACAACATATATACCACCATGATTTTTCTTTTAAACTGTTATTTCAGCTATAAACAAGTTATCTTACAAAAATTAGAGATGACTCCCACTAGAACTGACAAAGGATGACCACAACAGATTTGAGTGACGGTCACAGACTCTTCCCAGGCACATTTCAAGACAGGAGTCTGAGGCATACTCAGCACACCTAAAGATCTAGCTAGGAATATTTAGTAGCTGGGTCTGTCAAGCAATTAATCACTCTGAAGAAGAACCTCAGACATCAGGCTCTGATAAAGTGCATTCTGCTTTTTTTTCCCAGTATGCTGGACAATGGTTTTCTTCTGAATAACCATGCACCAGGCTGTTAGTCAGATATCCTGTATGTGTCCTTGTATGGATACACCAATTCTCTTACCCTTTAAAGAACCTGCAGTTACCAACAGTAACCAGATCGGGTGGTAGGTGGGGGAAGCAATCATAGGAGAAAAAATGTTTTTGGAATCTGTGTGCTTTGAATGGAACCCCAGGCTTTTCTTCCGAAGGAGTTTTTGACCAGTTACACACGTGCAGTGCATTTGTGCATGCCATTATTCCATTAAAAATACAGACTTGAGTTTTACTGGTGCCTGGTCTGTTGCCAGCAAGACACACAAACCCACCAATAAAAAGGAGTTTAAAATGGTGAAAAGAAGACACACTTGAAGGGAAATCTCTTTATAGCTTTCATTTAAAATATAAAATAGGTGAAACTTTAAAAGAAGAACATCCCATTCTGACCAAATTTTAAAATACAGTTTCATGCTAAAAGCAAAAGTCTGGATGTGAGCCTCATGGAAGCTGCCAAGCAATACAGAAAGAAACCTAATCTTTCACATTACTCGCATCCGTGTCTTTGCCTTCCTGGCTTACGTGAGTGTTGGCATTTTTACTAGATTGATCTAAATCCTCAATTTTATTTTCTATTTCCATAGCACTGCTTTTGACAGGACTCTGGGAAGACTCTTCACCTATTTCTGCTTCCATTTTTGTGACTAAATCATGTTCTTTATCTTCCACATCCATTCTTTCCTCTGTTTGCACCAGTCTGTGTTGAACTTCTTCCTCAGTTTTGTCTTCCAATTCCTCCTCTTTCCTCTTTGCTTTAAACACTTCAACTCCCATCATCCTCAGGTAATGAAGTCTCTCATTCTTGGGCACAAAGGCACGCAGTGATGTCTTTCCTTGCCAACCACACAGCACAATTGGACACTGAAGATCATGAGGTTTTCTACAAACAAGCAGTTAAGTTCAGTCAATTATGAAAAAGTTAATTTTCAAAACTTCATTTTATAGCCATACACCGATTCAGTTCTAACACTGAATGCATTTCGTAACTATTCACAGAAGATGAAAGTACATTGTTCTTAACTTCAACACCTACACAGGCACCTGCTTTTCTACAAGCAAGCAAGCAAGCAAGCCAAAACCCCAGAAATTCAATGCTATTAAGTTTCTGCAACAAGCAAAACAATTTTCTGGCTCTGGGTTGAAAACCAATACAAGGAACAGCAAAAATGAAAATTTACATTTATAAAATTCTCAAGAGTTTTGTTCACAAAAGTTACTTTGTCCACAAAAAGGAACAATAAAAAGTAACTTTTTCCATTCCAAATGCTGGACTTTACAGGGAAACAAACAAATAAATCACATGCAGTGATCTGTTATCTCTGGCACAACTACCAACTCTCCTTTGTGAAGCTAAATTCTACACTTGTTTTAAGTATTCACAGACAAGCCAGCTTCTTTTCCTGTCATATTCTCTGTATGCTACATGGCTTTACTGTTTCCCTCACTGCATCTCTATGCCTCTACTTCTGTTTTGGCTGAGTGAAAATAAATTCTTGTCCAGGTCTTGGAAGTGCATAAATGGAAAGCAACACATCTACTTACTCAGGGTCTGGGTCGTACTTCAGAACTATACTTCCCATTGCTGCAGGGAAGGGGGGACAAAAACAAAACAGATGTGTTATTTGGTACAATGATACAATCAGTGTAATCTGAAAATATTCAAGAAAAAAAATTTTTAGACAAACACAGAGCATGACATGGTTAGCAGTTATCCACATCAGTACACTGAACTATAGACAATACCAGATTTTATTCCTTTTTTTTCAAACCAAAGTATTCACATAGTCATAGACACAATTGCCAACATTGGCTCCTCCAAAATCCCAAACAAATTAAAATACAAAATCCAAGCAGTGGATTAACTCACTCAGTGAATCTAGCAAGGAATTTTTAATTAATTAAAATGAACGTAAGAGTATGCCAGACCAAACTTCAGAACATTTTTTCTTCCCATTTTGTCTCATCAAACACAGAAGTACAAGGATCAGCAATGAATTGGAAATAAAACAATAACAAAAGGCGGAAAACCCATTTTCATATCTTTAAGCTTCCAGTGTAGAGGAAATTAAAAGTTTGATATGAGTAGACATTGCTCCCCATATTTAAGAAAATCAAATCTGAGTAACTATATTTGATACATCAGGTCAGGACAAGCAATTGCAGATGACAAACAGTTTCAACTGGAGCATTAACAAGCAGGAAAACCAGTAGTGCATATAAAATCTTTGTTCATCAGATATTTTAAATGCTGCCTCACAGCACTACTTTGCAGAAGTCATATGTTTGGCAACTCTTCTGTTCTTTAAAGCTCAAAAACCTTAGAGGCTGCAATCAGAAAGGACTACAATTTCTAGCAGCACACTGGCTTTCAGTAATGGTTACTTACCTAACAAGTATGTTTAAGATAAATTTAGTCCAAATTTTTAGCAAACACAGTTTATGCTACAGGATTTTATAGCCTTCTGTGCAAAGAACAAAAATAATTTTGTGACCACAAAATTAGCAGACTTACCCATATCTTTGACTTTCTTCTGTGTTTCACTGCTAAATTTACTTAAGAATGGATTTTCCTGGGTTAGCAGAATTTTGACATCTTCTATGCAAACATTTATAATCCTTGCATGAATGAATGGGTACAGAGTATAAATGCCCTGTTTAAGAAATAAAGACAATTATTTCAAAATTCAACCACTGATTTCTGAAGGATAAATGTTAAAAACAGTATGCACTTTACCTAATACCAGAAAAAAAAAAAATTAAACCATACTGAAAATGCAAATTACCATTAACCTGACAAAGTTAACGCCAGCTGTCTTATAGGCTCTCGAGGAAACCAAAGTATCTCCTTTGAGAACACAGTGCTATGCAATTACCTCTTGTGCTAATCTGAATGCACATCCAAACTGTTCACCGTCACTGTTGCGAGACCAGACTTTTATCCCTGTGTTGATAACCTGCAAACAGCAAAGCCAATAAATATCAGTAGGGAGCATAAATTCTAAATTACCACTCTGAACTTGTTTTCTCCTCAACTCTTTGACTAAAAGTTCATTTGAACTGAATAAATGTGAAAATTCATTCACGGGAAAAAGGAACTCCTGCTATAAAAATGTGGTGCTCCCTCAACATAAAATGCCTTTTACTCCTTTCCATATTGAAAACTGAACAGTGTGAGGAAGTGGCAGTTTTAAAAAGAGGGCAAGAAACTACTAATATCTAATTTTAATTTTAGTTTGAGTAAGAATTTTCTGTGTGAATTCTGGGAAAGTCAGTCAAGGACAGGATTTCAAAAATGTACAAGTGAATACTATTTGGACACTATCTATCCTTTGTGGTACTCAAAGCCTCACTACCTAATATAATGAATCAGTTTCTTAAAATTTTGTCAATTATGTAGCCATTTCCTGCATAGGGGATAAAAGAATAATTGTTTATCCATCTCAAAGATCTGTTGTAAAGATGTACTGAATATCCTCAAACATTTTCAAGATTTCACTGGATGAGGCCCCAGAATGTATCTGATCTAGCTTTGAAGTCAGCTCTGTTTGATGTAGGAAGGAAGCTGGACTACATAACCTCATTCCAACCGAAATTACACAATGACTTTTGAGACAAATCTTTAGCATTTGCAAGATATTTTCTACAGGGAATCATAAAAAAAAAATCCCTCTAATTTACAAAAACTATTTATTATCCCATTATCACTCAGTTTAATGAACTTTCAAAATGTTTAATTGTTAAAACTACTTTGAAACAATGTTCCTATGTAACACAGCCAGTAAATAATTCAGCTGAACTTATCTTTTTTGGTTGGCTTTCAAAGCTCTTAATACTTTTATAATTAAGGGGGTGATAAATACAACATCATAAATGTAAACTTGTAAAGTTACCTGAAGACTACATAAAAATGCTGGCTCACACACACAAGAGTTATATATTCTCTCTCTCTACTTTTATATATTCCCTCTCTCTACTTTTAAGTGCTCTTTCATCCACCAAAAATGTTTTCATCTCAGAGACTGTTATTTACCTCTCAGAGTCAACTTTTCATCTCTAACACAGGAGGGACAGAGAGGAAAACATTAATCTAGACTTAAAAAAAAATACAGCCTGTCAGAGGGATAATCCTCTATGTAAACAGTACACTTGGCAAGTTCAAGGAGATGTACACTGATGCTTATGAACCATACCTTCATCTTCTCACTATTGTTCAGAAGCACATTCCTTAGCTCCTTAGAAACCATGTACAGCTGCCTCTTTTTTCCTTCTTGAGTTCGAGTCAGTAAATTCATCTTGGGAAATGATGGGTCCAATGCATAAAACTTCCTGTGGCCATAATACTTGGTTTGATTAACTGAGCAATAAAATCACATACTCAAAATGCATGGTTTAGCCCATTTCCTTCAGCTATCTCTGCAAACACTTAGCACTTTGGCTTCAGAACACAAAGATTAGACTTTCTAAGCTGCATGACATCAGAAAAGACAAGCTGTTATAGACACTCAGACACACTGGAAAATTTCCAGTGCAAACTCTAGTTGGCTATTTTCATTTAAGTGTTGAGGAGAGGGGCCTGATGCAAAGTCAGGCAAAAGCTGTTATGCAAGGCCAACGAGCCCCATCCTTCGTAATGAACTGAACATGAACTACTAACATCCCTGAACTAATAGGAATCTTACTGCCAAAACAGACACATCTTTTTTCTTACTGGATAGGAAGGAACAATGGATCATCTTCAGGGAGAAACACAAAGGGGTCTTCTTTAAAACCAAACAGCTTCATTTTTTTAGATGGTGGTGGTCTAAAAAGGAAATAACATTGCATTGTCAATTTCACTAAAATTTCACTTGCTTTAAAATCAGTATATTCAGTTCATTTAGTCAACACTTGGCTTATTGTAACAACAGTATGCCAAAGAGAATATTGGCATTTTCTTGTGCTTCACTAACACTACATATAATTTAACTTGTTAAAATAAGGAAGAGAAGCAGTGCTTGGAAACAGAGTTCACAAAAACAAATGAACAGAGATTTCTGATAGAATGATTGTGAAGGCAATACAGATCTTCCATCTTCTGAAAGTATTTTTTCCCTTAACAGAGAAGAAAGTATTAACAGACCTAACAAATGCTAATAAGAAAACTGGTTATTTTCCAAACTTGCTGAATGGAACACAGATGAGACAGAAAACATGGAAATGAAAGACAACTGAATGAATGAATGAATTTTTTTTATTAACTTCTAAATTACAGAAGAACTACAGAATACTCAGCAATTGCAGAGCTGTCACAGGACAAATACTTAGACATGGTCCTTACCCGCATACTCCTTCCTTTTTACTCTGATCACTGTCCAAATTCTGCAATTCTTGCATTTTCTTAGACTCTTCATTTTCAGCAAGTGCTGGTTCTTCAATAATACAGTCAGAACCATTACCTGAATTAGCTGCTGTCACTTCAGTATCTCCTGTTATTTGTGGTAATTTCTGATGAACCTATTTCAAATGACAGTATTTTCAAAAAAGCAAAAGTAGTATCCAACTTGTAACAGAAGGCACCTATGTTATCTCTTTCTATGTGCTTAATTCCTCAATTTGTATGTAAGTGCTTAAACAGATCCATTCAGAGAGTTAATCTGATTACTAGATCAAGATACCACTATAAATTGCATTTACCTCCAGTATTGATCTGGACAGTTTTATACCAACTGTCCAAGAAAACTATTTTTGTACCACCTACAAAATCATGTTCAAGCACCCAGAGAAGACTATTTTAAAACAGGATCTGCTGTTTTCCTCCTAACACTCAAAGTGACACATGCATCCTGCTGCTGCACACCTTCTGTAAGAGTGCTACGACATTTTAACTTAGAACATCATAAACTATGTGGAGGGTGCTTACTTCTGAATAAATGCTGCTATTCTATTGCCACAGACATTTTACTCCTAAGTTGTTCTAACAAAGCAAATCAAATAAACACCTAAAAGGGATTCACAACAGAAGTTCTCACAGACATGATAATCTAAGAGATCAAATAAATCACATCAACTTAAAACCCTGTTGACAGGATTTTAAAGACAATTGACAACAAATGGATTAAACTCACCATAGTGTGAAACATGAGTATCCATGCTTCCTGCCTGAAGCTGCTGCTNCAAACAGTTTTACATCCATTCCCTGTGCTGCTGATCTGCTAATCTGCTAGTGAATCACTCCTGAGGAACCAGCCACAGAGTGAGATAAACTGACATCAGAATTAGCTTACAACACAGCAGAAAAAAGCTTTTTAGCTGGGGACCACACACAGCTGAAGGAAGTGACAGCTTTAGCTATCTGATATAATCTGCTTCTGTAATTCTTTCAGAGCCTTAATTTTAGGCTGAAGATTTAGCTTGTTATTTTACTACTATTA